>CALYDF020001319.1:0-161997 GCA_944474145.2 Dicrocoelium dendriticum
TCGAAATCGTATTATGATTAAGTTAGACTTCACCTTTGGAGGCCGATTGAGGGCGAAGAGCGCACAAATCGCTTTGAGTTGTCCTCTGCCAAAATTCGCAACCATAGCCGTGCTTACAAATAGCTTAACAGTGCTCTCACTTTCTGAGTACCGGCAAATGCATCCCCAAGTTGACCCCATGGTTAAGGGTTTTTCGATCGATGTGGCCTGAATGCGTCACTCGGGGAACTTTCGTGTCAAGTGGCCCACAGGCAGGCCAGTAATTCTATTTCATATGGTTCTGGCCCACCAGAGGTCAAACTGAATGACTCAACAGTATAGCAAAATTGCGCCTAACCGAAACTGATCCGTTCGATGGTGTCCAATAATTCAGAGTGCTTCAAAAGGAAAGTATCGTTTTTCCGAAACGGTGTTTTTCGCAACAACTAAGTATCCCTATACGCCACAAAGGCCGGTTGTTAACCGAAATCCGACACTGACAACTGTTCATAACTGGCATTTTCTCAACAACGAGACCAAAGATAACAACAAATGCTGTAAAACAGCGAATTATTTTATGTACCCGGTCATTTTATGAGCTGTTGCCTTTTCTCCAACGCCTTATCAAACAACCATCGGGTGCTTTTATTCTCACCTCATCACCGAACACGGTCCGCAACGCCATTCGTCACCTACGCCAGACAACTCGTCATTCGGGACTCCTCCTACCGTTACGCATGTATTCCACTCCATGTAGCAAAGCCTAAATGCTAATCAGTAATTATAGGATTACGCAAATGATTTATGTGAATGCATTCTGGTTGACCCCTGATTTACCCCGGGGGGACGGGGGGAATTAGAAAGTCTACACTGCCCCTAGGGCCCAATTGTTCCAAATTGTCGCGTGGGTATGCGCCTGCAGAGCACCACACCTCAATGTGGAACATGAAAGGAGACCACGTCGGACAGAAGAGTGAGCGGAGGGAGGAACAGAGAGTAAAGTATTCTATATAGGTGACTGGATGTTTGGGGACAGAGGAATGGGGGCAAAATCTGGAATTTGTTTTATACACAGATGCAACAGAAGGAAGAAAACATACCGAAAAGCAGATTGTAGAGCGTCTGAATAGCAATCTGGTGCCAATATCACAGAATGAAGTAGAGCGGGAGTCATAAAGGCAATATAGGCAGACTCTGTGTGTGTAAGTAGATACATGGTGGATTTGATGGTTGGAGACGGTGGTTATTTTCCACTGTCGAAACCTTCACTGGGGTTGTCCGTAGCACAAGACAGGACAGTAGTTTGACTACGCATAAGGGTACTGTTGGCCTTTCGCTCATCACTTTGTCGTCGATAGAGTTGCAGCTCGTGTAGCTCAGCAATGGAAGCGTGGATCCAATCGATTAGCTTCTGCCGGCTTTGCGCAGATGGAAGGACAAAGTTGAGCAACGGACTCTGCTGATTGCAAAGACGTAGGCCGTAACGGTAGGCTGAAACGAAGCCCAAATAGATGATAAATTTACTGGTAATAATTCACTGATAAGAACTTCTCGATCGCTTTCCAGCATATTCAGTGATGCGGAGGGGCGAGAGAAAACCAATTAGTGTGGGATGTTGTGTACATGCGTTCAAACCTCAAAGGCGGTGGATGTTCCAACGCACCAATCACCTGCTGACAGCATACTGCCGTAATTGCAGGTGAAACTTCGCTGTGAACGCAAGTCAAAACACCTCTGTTTGCAAATGCAACGCCCACTCCATCATCGAATACTTTCTAGCTAATTCAAGGCAATCACCAGGATGGCGCTGCAGCCGGCATGAGGCAGCGAATGATCCATATATGATAACGGACTAGAAATTTCTACGCGCAAAAGGGTGCGTGCACATGTATGCACACACACACTCACACACACACACACACACACACAATACCCACGTGTTTGTTCGGACGGTGAAAGTGGACCAATTTCTCTCGTCCTCGGAATTTGAACTTATGTATGTGATCGTGTGTGCAATGGACTAAACGAAGCATTTAATGAGGCAACCGTGATGACGGTTTGAGGTCACCAAGTACAACACAATGGAAAAAGATCGATAAATCGTGCATTAACTAAGTACGAAGGCGTTGGCACTTACACTGAGTTTCAAAGACCAAAACCTTGGCGTCCTTCAGGGGCAGTACTGAGCGCACTTGATACGCTCCAATAGTCATAGGTTCGTCGGAAAAATACTGGTTTTGTTTCGAGTTGTTTAGTATACATGCGGTTGCGGCGTCCGCGCCTACAGCAGCAGCTGCGGCCATGTTCCACAAGGATCCGGAGGTACCCAGCAGTGCTCCAAGCATAGGTTTGGCTAATACGAGAATGTCGTTGAATACGAGGAGGTATCGCCAGTGATTGTGATGACCTGAATGTCGCGTGGAGATGCGGTTCAACTGGCGACCAGTAACCCAACCAACGAACCTTCGATGCCGTTGGATAAAATTTTCGGTTTTTAGCGGCCCAACCAGGATTGTGTCCAGCCGTCGTAGCCGTTCCACCGGATCCGGAAGGGTTTTAAATTCACATGAGGACACACGCCGGTAAATGCGTCGTAGCAAATCCACAGGTAGATCTGCTCCGCAATCTATACCCCGATTGTTGTTGATGAATTCTGATTCGGTCATTCTCTGGCCGAGACGCCTCAGATTGGGATTATGTAAATCGGTGTGAAGCATTAGGATAGAGTAGGCGAGCACTTCGATGGTGTCTTTACTTCGAAAGGTGGTAGAGACCAGTTCGGGATTTTGGGCGGTGTAGACTTCTTGAAAGATTTGTACCAAGTGGCTAATTTTTTGAGACTCACCCTGAGATGAAAATAGAAAAGGTGTAGACATTTCTCATGAGGAAACTAGCGAGGAAACAAAGGTACAGAACAGAATTGGATAGCATATTTTGCAATAAACGCTGATTGCGTCGATGTCCCAATCAGCGCCGTGGCATTGCGTCGCAGGTCAACCAGACAGAACTGCACCACATACTGTGACGGCACTATTGGTGGCATGGATGCCTGCAATGGATCCGAAGTGTCGATGGATGTCTGCCTCATGAATCAATTAACTGTTATGGATTAGACTGACTAGGTTAAGCAAGTCGGGCGGTAGGTAGAGCTTGCCGTATATTGATAGATTGATTTAAGAAGTTAAAACGGAGCATACTACTGTTAGTCAAAATCTATTTGAACCAAACCTCTAGAAGACAACCGAATAAGGAATCCATTTTTCTCGTTGCGTAATAGTACGCAGTTTTCCTAGTATGTGAAAGATTCCAAACCTAAGTTATAAACTTGCAGTACGGTAGTCATGGCTCCCAGAAAAATGAGGAACACCGGTGGCGTTTGGATTTTCCACCATGAAGCCCATTCCGCAACATGTTATGACGAGGTTAGTTCTGAGATAGCACCTTCGGCTGCTTACTGTCAGTTACTCTGGCCATTATAAACAAGTATGAAAAGATTGCTGTCCTGTATGGATCAGAGCAGCGTGGGGAAGTGAAAAGATTAGTGGTCTACACATTGTTATTCCCCCTCCCCCCTCCAGAAAACCGTCCTGTGGCTAGTTAGTTTCTATTTTGCCAAAATGCAGTTAGACCGATGACTCACCGCTGGATGGAAGTGATTTAACATTGAACGGATAGATTCGTCCACCTCACGACCCTTCATGTCGATCAGTGATAGAAATTCTCTGCAAATAAACAGCAACACATACATATTATGAAAACCCATTACAGTACAGACGTATACAACACGTATCTATACATTTTCCCATTGCAAGCTCACCTGAGCACTTTTGTCGACATGGGATCGCCGAGTGAACCAAAATAATCCCCAATCGCTTGTCGACTCAGTCCGGTTTGTTTCATAAGTAAGCGAGCGATAGCAATTGGTACTGGTGGGACCAAACTGTGGTCAAGAAAGTACCGAACACCTTCGACAGGATCACTACAAGCAAAGATGCAGGGACATAGATTATTTTCCTTTTATCGCATAATAAAAGGGGCAACTCGAAGGTATAATGACCCAGTGAATTTCAGTTCAATGTGAAATGAGAAGCAGACCTCTGAAGTAGACACATGGACTGCATCAACAACTTGGAAACAGTGAGACAAAAAGGAAAAGTTCATTATTGACACTTCAAATAGTTAAGGCCACCTGTGGCGCTTGGCCGCAGATAGAGCTGTCCTTATTTCAGGCTGCGGTGTAATGTGATGCAGAAGTTTGTGCATTTTGCTGGTTATTTCCTAGTTCGCTCCGAACCAGTGGTAAGGAAGGCGGACCCGTTTCAACATCTTCAAACACCTCAGAAGTATGGCGTTCCCTCTAGGATAAAAATAGGCTATGGTACGCATGCTGACAAATACTGAACTCCGTTCGGTTAACTTTGGGAGCATGTAAGCCGCGTGTTGACCCTGACAATTGATCACACTGTTGGACCAATCCGAGCAAGACAGACCGGCACTAGAACTCAACTGTGACCAGTCACACGCCTGTGCCTCAGATGAGACTCGCTCGAAATTACCAATCGTATACATTTGATTATATGCAAGGTAAACGACACTTACCGGTTGAAAAGTGTTTGACCCACGGACATGCGGCAACTCCTTTGTGCTCGATCTAGAGATTTCCGCAGTCTGTTGGCCCATACGACACGAATCTCTCCGGTGGCGCAAGATTCAGCAAGACTACAGGAATCAGAGTCTGCCTCCTCGTGCTTGTCCGTCAGTTCCTCAGACCTATCGGGATCCGTTGGGTGTGATAGCGAGCTCAACTCAGAGGACCATCCGGAGTCTTGTCCGACCGGTTTACTAGCGCATAAGTCCCTCGTATTGGCTGACGCAAAAAGTCTAATCTTCTCAACCACTTCGGGTACCGGCATATTCAGAGTTGAAGCCGAGCAGGATGAATTCAGACTATCTGTCTGCGATATTGCACACTGCCTCAGCGATAGAGATTCCGACTCCGAGATTGAGACCTCATCGGTTGGATGATAACTGAGCAACGAGGACCGTATCTCTGGACTCTCTACACAGGGCAAGCTTGAAGTCCTGGTTTGTCGGTGCAGGATTGGAGTTGAGTCCCTTAAAAAGCATGGACTACTTTTGGTTTGCGCACTGTCAGGTGAAGTGAATTCCCCTCTTTCTAGCCCCATCTCACTTGAGCGTTGACAACAGCGATCATCAAAGGGACGCGGTTTGTTAGGTGATTTTATCACTCCAGATCTGCGGAGGGAAGTAAAAAAGGGGACTTGATTCAAATGGGTTTACTAAGAAACAGGAAGTATGAATAGGCCAGCAAATCCATACAGCCCCTACTATCGTTAACTTTACTGCCTTGTGGTCCGCCCCTCATCCCGTTGTGTCTGAATCTCTTTGTCTTGGGCTCTCATGATCGATATTCCGACTTTGAGGTCAGCAGCTTGAGCGCGTTCCGTTCCATATGGTTCAGACACAGCGGTCCAGTGCGTTCACCGACTGCATGACAATGTGGACGACAGTGGACGACGACGATGGGGGAAGAGTTCACCCAGTGCCTCACCACCCCCCGTCAGCCCGTATGTGGGCCCACGTGGGGACTTATTGCCATCGTTCATTCCCATGACTCACAACCACCACCCCAATTCAGCGCATACACACACCACACTTTATTAATTTTCATTTCCCATCTCAGCGGGCTGGAGCACGTGTACCATCCTCTCCAAGTGCTCAAACGGAGACCATCTGCTTAGATCAAATGTTCTCATAAATGTGAACGGAGCGTGCTCATCAGTTCTGAGTACACACACACACACTCCCATGCACTGACACTCATACACACAGAGTGGGCACATCATTGAGGTCTTGTCGGATCACCCGAGATCTGGAACACGTGCGCCCTTCTGAGCAGGCACGCGTGAACTTTGACGCATGGGCATGTGGACGCGCTTCAAGACACACGCTGCAAAACGAGGGGAAATTACGCGGTGACAGGAGGATAATTTACGACGGCGTTCAGAGTAACGTTTTCGCTACGTTTAGGTCCAGACACTAACAGGGGCACTATGGGGATAGGCACTGTGAACGGAACACCCCGGTCAGGCACAAAATTAACTCAGGAAAACGTATGAGTCGAAACTGCAGCAGCGGTCGACTTCTTTAGGGAAATTAAGCCTAAGCTACCGGGTAACACGATAGGCTTGATTTACCGTGTGATATGAAAGTTTGAGTTCATAAACCCTTCAACAGTTACCGGCGCTTCAATAACAATAGGAAATCTATCATAAATGAAGGAATTCGAACTAGAATACCCAATGCATTGTGATATGCTTGCAAAACATGGGTCGCTATTCGCTCTGAACTAAACTCAGCGCTGTCAGCTGCCAGCCATTACGTACCGTGTTCCAATCCGGCCATCTATGCCTAATGCGTCCAAAGGAAAACGAAACTGGTCTTGGGGAGTGCGGTTCATTGTTTGAGGAGACGAGCACCAGAAACTACTCTTTTCGATTGCAGCCCAGTGGTTGGAATGACCTGTCCTAACAGTGACCGTATCACGCATTCCAAACGCATTGCTGGCTATCTAAAAGTTAGCATAAAAACTAATTGTTATTCGACAAGCTGGGGACGTCTTTGATGCGGCCATGTCAGTTGTTGACGACCTAGTATTTTTCACTCCACGACGAGTGTCGCGAATGCTTGGAAGACGTACTAATCGGAAAATAACTTAAACTAGTCCACCAACTTCCACTATCGAAGATCCCCGCACTTGGAGAATCAATTCTGATGTGATTCGCAAGCCCTTCTTGCGAATGTGACATTTCATATGGACTTGGACCAGCATTTAATTTTAAAACTGTTCGTTCCATCATTGGGACTGTAACTGACAGATAAGCATGTCCAACCACCCCCCTACGCTGCATTGCATACGAACTGGGCTCACTTACATTCTTCAGCCAAACGAACCCGCCACCCGAACGTCGTCGGTAAACATCTTCAATACCACACCGGCTGGATGCGTGTAACGCTCAGCACAACATTTAGAAAGTCTCTGTCCCCATGAGATATGAATTCGGGCGTGCACGTGGTAAAATGTTGATCAAAAGTTTGTTCACTGCTGGAGTCGGGCTGCTGTGTCGGAAAATATCAGCTAATTACATATCACAAATTATGGTTCATCATACTTGGTTAATAATGCATAAGTTCAGCTTAAACAAGGATAAGAAAAGCCATACTTACGTTTTCGGCAACTGTGAAAGTAAATTGGATCTTCTTCTGAGGTCACGAAAGGTAAGTTTTAACCAACCCGCTTCTGGTGGACCGGCACATTCCTCCCTCATCTTAGTTTCCTTGCGCACGGGTGTTTGTGGACTATTCGTCTGTTGCAGGGGTGATCGATCTCTGTTGTGCAACACCGATGACCTTCGCCTCCGCCAATGGTTTAACATGGACACCCGTCGTTTCGGCTCGATTGACTCGGTTACCTTTGGCGATGGTCGCACACTAAATCGCTTGACCAGTCGTTGCAAGGGTAGCACTTTCTTGTCTTCCGTTGTAAATGTGGCTTCCTGTTTCTGGGCTGAACTTTGGCTCGTGGCGGTATTGAAGACGTGGGTAGGGATTGTGGGTACTCTGGGCACAGATTGTATGGTAGTCCTACGGAGTCTGAAAATTCCAGGCCTAGGATTTGCATGCGGTGGAACTCGTGGTGGAGTTTGGGAATGATACTCATTCATCTCAAGGCGATAGCTCAGAAAGCAAGAAGCCCACAAAACACGAGCGTGCCCAGTGTCGACCGTGGTCAACATCGAATCTATACATTGGCCTTTGACCAATCACTGCACAGACCATCACGAGGATCGAATCAGCCAATCAGGAATGCGCAACCGTGTGAGCCACGCGACTGACCAAGCGAAGATCGCCGTGAGTTCGGCCCCTGCTCAATACAGTCTCAAGGTTGGTCCAAAATCTTTACCGTATCGGGAATGTGAGTGCGAATCAAGCGCAGAACTTTTCAGCAGTGTGTAGCGTAGGATCACAGTAGCCAGGCATCATGAACAAAATACGACTGCGGGTCAGACAGCAAGGATGTAATTGTGGCCTTATTTTGAATTACAAGTGGACATCAAATGAACTATTGAAATCGAGTGCACTGTTAGACCAGTAGCGGACAACCGGTCAAATAAAGCAAGTTATTTGATACAGGCCCTTATCACTATTGCCTGATAGCGGGTGGTTTCATTTGACGTGGGCAAACGTGATAACATGAAAGCCGAAGCCTCCACTGTAATCACTGTCTTTTCAACCTTTCTTAGTCTACTTATTGATGGCCCACTAAATAGTAAAGTTTTGTATCGTGTCTGCGCTCAATTTTCTGGGTTCAACCTACACCATGACTATTTAAAATTGGATATCGACTAAAGATTTTTCAGTTTTTGGAATTCCGGATAGTTGCAATCAGCAAAATGAAATAAAACACCAATCAGACGAACGGGTGGCGTATCAGGAGATATATGTAAATCCCAAAAGCTTTGAAGCTAATCTGAAATCGTGGGCTTGAGATAATGTTGCATAATGCTTCCGGACGTTTAAGTAGTATGAAATATTACAAAATTCGGTAGGTTTTCCTACTGATCTTGACGTAGTAGTGGATAGATTTGAACAAATCGCAAGGTGTCACGTGTTGCAGTATTTCGTAGATAGTAACCGTGACACTCCAAAGACCTGTGGGAAGTGTGTTTCAGGTAAACCAGTCTGCCACATGAATGACGGTTGATTTCAATAACACGAACCTTGACGGTGGGGAATACTAAATCATGGCAACTCGGACTTGTCCATCTGCACTCAGACTTTAAATGAGTACATCACCATTCACGATTGGAGATAAAACAATTTCGAGAGAGAAGCCGAAGCGCAACATTTGACATATAGTCGGCTGAACCAACACTTTTACGGTGGAGAAAGACAGTAACAATCGGAAATCAACATGACAGAAGTTTACCCATTGCATCCAAGGTGATGGTTATCTGGGCATAAGAAGCGTGAACGCAGGGAAAGCGCTTCTCCCAAGGAGACTGGGGAGTGTAATTCCCATGAAAGGAGATTGAGAGCTTTTATTGTGCTTGTCTGTCCTCTAGGTTCCACTATCAATAGGCGACATCCCGATGCCTATGTATTTCGAACTCCACTGTTAGCGCAAACAGAAATCTGTTTGACCCAAACAAACCAGTGTGGATCATGACGGGTCAACAGCCAAGCTGCTTGGAGATTCAGTGTCATGTGACTGGCCAGCTTGAGACGGTCCACCGTAATGAAACTGATCGTAGTTCGCAGTTGTTGCATGATTGATTTCCCCGAAGTTAGCGAGGCGGGGATGCAAATCAGAAACCAGGTAGAGTGAGTGATATAGACCAAGCAATGCAAGGCTTTCGAAACGTTCTTCGTAGTAATGGTGCTACCGCCATTAGTGTGGTTGCGAGACGATCAATTTAGCTGTCGAAACCTCGGTTCGTTTCATATAAGCCGAAATCGCTTCAAGCCAAACCAAAATTGGCCTTGCAAGGCCGAATGGGTGCGTTTTCGGTACAGCAGCTGTGTTAAGATAGAACACCAATCAATATTAGAAAACATACTCGCACAGTTGCGCAATCGTTACTCAGGCCAAGTGGTTATGTCCGCGCGAATGGCGCATACTAGTAAAATAGGATGGCGATACGACTGATTTCGAGAACATGAAGCTTTGAATTATGAGCCCACAGAAGAAACGAAACCACCTTTATTACAAAAGAATGGTCCGTTAGGAAACTGTAAAGAAAACAATACGTATCGCACTGTGCGCTAGTACTAAAATTAGGAAGTAAAGTTTTATCTTATATGCCGCGTCTAAACCTTATTTCATCGCCTCAGCACTACAGTATAGTTTACTTGACTGGAATCATGGAAACTGACTAGAAAGCAGGATAGTTGATGAGGAAGAATGTATGTGCTCAGGAGGCTAAAGTTTACACCATATCGCACTAGAAGCATTTTGTGTTTGAATGCATAAGAAGATGACTTTTACGTGTTGTGAAACGCATCGTTAGCATATGTAAAACCAGATGTATTTAACGAAAAATGATACCTAAATACATGACAGTTGCTGAGACGTGTGTAAGTATGTGCTTGAATTCGTTGCTAAAAATCCTAGGTTGAGATGGTAAGTATGCTAAGACTGATCAGTGTAGAAGGGTCACATTATTAAATTTCTAGAAGCCACACATAAGGTGTTTTGATGATGACCAAGTAGATAAATAGGATAACACACGATGAGGTGCCTAAGTCACTGCATTGCTGAGACCCGCAAACTGTAGTTAACACCGTCGCGGTAGTTACATCCAACAGACAAATGGCATGGCATAGCCAGTCGTTCATTGTATGTTGAATATGTAAAATAGACAAGATTTCACTCGACAGAACACTACAGTCGGCATTATACATGTCAGAGCTTTTATCGTCTGGCGATAAAGCGACTACGATTGAGGCAAGAATGAAACAGGGTGAATGAAATCGGGTGGCACTGAGGTATTGAGGATTGAAACAGTGTTTGAACAACTAAGGAATATGAACCTTACGAGCACACATACTTCGGTCCAATGCGGGTGTTATTCATCGCATCAGACACAGTACGGTATCTAGTGTAGAACACCAAGATGTACCGATAAAGTGAATGGCATTGTTACCATGATTGATTGCGGAAAGCCATGGGAGACTTTCAGCCGCACAAACGCCCATATAATCTGAAGAAACTTTCAGGACACCTTTGAGAACAATGAACTTGTTTGCATTTCCTGTTAAAGGTGGAGGACTGTACCAGTTCTAGTGATAAATGCTTAACCAAGAAGACATGAAGGAATTTCCATACTCCTACAAAACTTTCTGACCAAAAGTGCTGTTCGGATTCAGTTTATTTAGCCCCTTGTAGATTCCACCATGATGAAATTTGGTAGTTGTGAGTGAGAGGATTAAAGGAAGGCGGGAAAAGGCGTTTTACAACACGGAACTGAATTCTGCACTGCGTGTGTCTGTGTGTCCCACATTGCACCAACCTCAGGTACTGCAGTCCAGCACGCCTTGGTGACCACCTGTCTATGGCGAACACCTGTCTATGACGACCAGTCAAAAAGTATATAACATTTTCTCCTATGAGTAATGTCTCTATGCATGAACCTGGCCATGGCGACCAGCTGTCCAAGGCGACCATATTTTGTCCGTCCATTGAGTGGTCGCCTTAGACAGATTCGACTGAATAACCAATAGTTTGCTTCAGGAGTCTTCGTAGATCATGTTTGTCTTTGTTACCTAAAATAGATTCGAGATGCAAATGCTTAGGTCAAGTTATATCAACTTTTATTGAGAATTAGGCTCTTCCACATGAGCATCCACTTTGCACTCTTAATATCATTATTTTTTCATCCGAATTAGTCTCATCAGTGCTGGAAAGTCTGTATGCCTATAAATAGGCTGTTTCGGCTGGGTAGCCTTGGTGAGGTAAACACCTAGGTAACGCTTGGGGTGTTTACTCCAATAGAAACCGAAAACACTTGAATAAAGCATCAGTTACAGCTGTGAAAAATCTTCGTCTAGCTAATTTGCAATGTGCTGTCTCTGAATGCTCGGATTGTTTGTGCGATATCATTGATTTTACTGTGACTGGTATAGTGTATATGTGGGACACGGGTGTCTGGGAGACCCAGAGAAACACACTGTTATGTGGAAACCAAAAGTGTCTTGTTTGTTTAGATGGCAGAAATGCAAGCATTTTGTGAACCACAATGATATCCCGCAGTGTGTATATGAATTAGTCGTAGAGACGATCTCTCAGATCACATCCATGACATCTGGAGATGTCAGTTTACTGGTTTATAAGCATACCGTAAGGCAGGTGCTGTGTTAAGCATAAATATGTATATATAGGTATGTATGCAAGTATAGATATGTATTATATGCAAATATATTTACGCAACCACTCTTATATAAAAGACATATTTTTGACGATGACTCAGTACGGCAAAACGTTCCGCGATGCTGATCCTTTATTATTCCTAGGATGGAATAACAAGTTTGCCGGACAACCACAGGATACAGTGATAATCATGGCTGGGCAACGAAACTTTCCTTAAAGAAATGCAGGTTTATTGTGGCATCAATTGACTTTGAAGTCAGCTTCTGCCATCCCGATCACTGACGCGGAGTCCAAACATAGTGAAAACACGTCATTCCGCAGTAACAACGACTTAAGTTCGGTTTTCTTGACAGGACTTGTATGTAGGACAATTTGTATCGGTCTAAGATGCGCGCTTTGTGCTCATGGCAGCAGATCTACTTGGAAGGGCTGTTAACATAGTTTCTTATTGAAGTAGTAATGTATTGACACATAGTTACTTGGTCCCGAAATGAGCAGCAGCTTATTTTTCAACCTGAAAGAAACTGTTTCAGTATTTGGCAAAGACCATCGTGTAACATTTGGTTAATCCTCTCGCATGGCCAATAGATGTGCAGGCGGACATCATTACTTGCGGTAGTTGCTGGCAATGTTATTCAATTGTGTCTCATGACGAGGTGGATGGTACACATTTGATGCTTCGTCACCGCAGTTGGACTAAACCGAATTACACTTAAGGTTGGTCTTATTAGCCTGAATAAAAGACATTCCTATTTATTTAGATTTTTTCACTTGTATTACTCTGCTGCGTATTCTATCGCAGTTTTGCTTGTTTGTCTTCCCCTAAATTCTATGTCGTTTAGTTGGAGGTCCATTTTTGGATTACACGTTGCGTGATGGGATTGCGACGCGCAACCTCAGAGTGGACCGCAATTCACATTGAAGTGAACCTTGGTCACTGCGATCACTAGGACTGTAGGCAAAGCAGATGGAAATTAGGTGTTGCCCGCCCGAAAACACTGCACAACCACGACGCTTTTCAATATCATTTTATCTCATCAGGTTGAGATAGCAGACATCGAACCCGCAGGGACCAAGGTTCACTTCAATATGAATCGCGGTCCACTCTGAGATTTGCACGTCGCAATCCAATCACACAAAGTGTAATCCAAATTAGCCCTCCAGTCAGTCATTAACCTTTGTGTCAAGCTTTGTCCATCGTGACCCGGTAGCCAAAGGTGCAGAGGTTTCGGATATTATTCTAATGGTTTCGGGCTCGAGGCCTGCTGTCTCCATCTGATGAGATGAAATGACATCGAAACGAGTCGTGGTTGTGCGATGTTTTCGAGATGGCAACACCTAATTTCCATATGCTTCTATGTTGGTTGTTTTATATCTCCGGTGTGGCTGGGCTTGATGTGAATTTTGATATGATGCCTACCTGTCTAGCACCATCCACCACGATTACTGGCTCCAGGAGACTGTGAATCGTTGCTGGGGGACGGGGTACACGGTCCTCGTGGCCATGCTAGGTTCAGAGACTGATTCCATCCTATGTGGAGCGGACTTCGGCCCAGACACCGTCTTTTGTACGTCTGGTTCGAGTGCTTCCTTACATAGATAGACAGGAATGCTGCTGCTGTGTATAAAGAAGGAGTGTGGGCCGGCTCCGTTGAAGACACGTGTCACCCATCTGCATGCCCCCCGGCCATATTACTTCGGGTTCACACGAGATATTAGGTGTGTGGATGGAGCTGTGGGTGGTGCAGCGCATGCCACCTATTGTCCCTCTGTGGGTGCAGACGTCCTGTGACTGTCCTATGGAGGCCACAGTGACAGAGAAATCCGCAACCGGATGCTGTCAACCATGTTATTCACTGGGCTGTGGTTTGATGAATGCATACGCCGTATAAATGTAGTCCGGGAACGTGCCCCGCGATAGTATTCTTTGCTCTTAGTAGGTGACTTTAATTCTGCGCGTGTATGGCTCAGGAAATCAGCATAAGTAGTGAAACTCTTTTCCTTGAACTACACTCGCCTTTCACCAATTAACGAGTTGTTTACACATTAGAGGTTTTGTTACCACATCAGTAGCTACCTGTTATAACTACGAGGCTGGATGACCTTTCCGTAAGACTGAGTGTTTTTTGTCAATTTGGTACGAACATCAAGCTCGAGGGTAACGCAGACATTTCCGTTTCGTCGGCTGATGATATAACTAACTAAGATGTCAAATGCGCGCAACGCTGACTGAGTTGTGCTCATACTATTGCTCAGGATCATCCTGTCCCACTGCGAAGTTTACTGAGCTTGCAAGTTGTTGCAACAAAAGCGTGTAGATTTTGACCACAACTCGACCTCCTATGATGCACGGACCCTGGATCGCAATGTACCAGCACTTCAATGTCAGTACACCTTTTGAGTGACAGGGAGGTCGGTTGAGAGATGAAAAGATTAGTGAAACAAGTCGCACAAACTAATGAGCAGTTCTGAGTGACCAGATCATATGTCGTACGGTGATGTAATCGGCCAACGATCCCTCCACCATAAGCTCATACACTACCAGCGGGTTGATTTTCACTCAGTTGTGATCAAAACCACTACAGCCAAGAATTCAGGGATTATGGTTGCATGACCAAATGTGTCTGACACTTGGGAAGTTGCGGGTCGCGTACAAGTGAACCGGTTTGGCGTTGTGAATAACGCAATCCAACCTGGGCACCCGCATGTGAATGTCACAGGCACATGAATTTTGTTCCGGTGGGCCATACTGGAGTAGATAATTGACTAGGGGTGCTTCCATGCCTAAATAACAAGTCGGCCTTCTTCGTTGTGCTCAGGGATATAGTCAAATGTTGCGTCACCACAAGCAAAAGCAGAGACTTTGCTGACTACGGCGGAAATTTTGCGATACAGTAGCTGAGGTGTTTCCCAACTCTAGCTAACGTGTATAGTGTATGTGTGAAGGCGGAAATTTTGAGTTCGCGCCGTTTGTTAGCCTAATCAGATCTTGGTGATGGAGAGGAGTATAAGAAATCTTCCTGCGCACGTGGGTGACGGAAAAATATTAATTCTAGACAGAACCAGCTAATATGCATATTCCCGCAAGACTTAAACAGATAGGGAGTTGCAAAGATGCGGGTTACCTGAAAGCTATCTCGAAGATTGATCGAAAACCAAGTAATTTAGAAAATATCCGACTAAGCGCTGCCACGCTTGTAAATCCTAGGCATTAACCTCGCTTTAATTTTAAAGCTGGATAAACACAATGGGGAAAAAGTGCATAGTGTATCCCAGAAGGTTTCCGCTAACAGTTAACTAGCTGGCGCATTGATGTCTTCATGTGCAGAAAGTGACCTCGACGTGATCTACCATGTAGTGCGGAAATGTCGAGGATTACTCAAGTCAGTCTCTGCAACTCTTCACGCCTTTAGTTTTGTGTTGTGTTCGATTCTGAGGTACCGGCTCGAATTATTTTGCTCACTTCACATTTTGATCAAAAAGGTAGGGAAGACTTTTAGTTGGACTGAGAGGCGCATCTCAGCGTTACCAACAACGTGAATAAATTCCTTGTCGATATTTCATCTTATTTATACTGTTACCAACACTCTGAAATCACTGCGCAATGTGCGTTAAACTGGTTAATATATAAATCGAGCAAACTCGGAGCCTTGTAACCATTACGCGATAGCAATTATAAATCTTAATTTTAGCAAACCCTCTTTCGGCTGTGAATATATTTACACCAGTTGCTCCCACAGCTAGCCTTTTCAGGATTAAGGAAGCGTGACGATTATAATCGCTGCTTGCGCATCATTCAGTGGATCGACATATTCCGTTACGATTATCAGGCGATTATAAATGCAGATACTAGCAGGTGAGCTTCCCATGACTATAAGATGGCTGTCCTTTTATTGAGATAAATTTAGACAACCAACTACAGTGAGAGCGCTTGTGCCGAACAATAAAATGGTAGTTTTATTGAAACAGAGTTCGTTCGAGGCAAGTAAAGTGAGCGCGTTATGTGTGGACACGTAGCACTCGGAACTCCATCACTGGAAGAATAAAACTTATTGAACGATACTAGTATCCTGGCAGGTAACCAACATCTATGAAGAGAGTTTTAGATTCATCTTCTTATCTTGAAAATATATTGAGGTCTCATTAGCAATTGCGCAGTTTTGAATAGATACAATATGAAACTACGTTTTTAACCAAGTTTATCTGATTTCCCACCTGAACTTCGTTCCGCCTGATGCTTTGTGTCGCATTTGTTCATGAACCGAATATCACATGCATAAGCAAAAGTCTGCGCCGACACAAGAGACCGAACCGGTTTGGCATGAGACTTGCTATTGCGCAGTGTGTTCCATTGAGTTCCTTATGATTACAAACTAAAAGTATCATTAGTACAATGAACAAAAGCAATGATATACATGATCAACGAAACGAAGTTTTCACTGGGCAGTCATGGCATCATCATAGAATGATGAGAATTCCATACATAAAACGAGCAACCGCAACTCCCACTGGTAGCATACAGTGCAGAGCAGCCGCATTTCATTATGACCTAAGTTAAGTAATCTATCACCTTGGTATAGTTATGTGATTAGACTTTCATTACTCGTCACATAACACTGTATTTATTTTATTCGAAAACGAAGAATTCGCTCTGGATTCAATCGTCACCATTCTTTGTGACCCACGGTAAACTCATTGCTGAATATTCACGCACTTTTGCGTAAAAGCAAGAACAGCCGGGGATGTAGTCGATCACCCGAGTGAGTTTTTCATATATACTAATGATTATTATTTCACGGAGATTACCCATGATCCGGAAAACCGAGTTCGTGGAGGCGCTGACCAATAGAATAAATCCCCGAAGTTGACTACCCCTCTAATTTGACCGTTTTTTCATTACTTGGTAGTTCACCATGCAGACCAATAGTTTTCCCCACTGTAAAAGTTCAGTGCAACGTTAAAGCATACAGGGGGTCATTTCCTACTCAGCCTGCGTAGTTTCCCACCACTTGACGATCCATTGTTCTGTTGTCATCAACAGTCGTGCATCCAGTTCTACTCACGGGTCACGCGAACGCCGACGGTTCATCGAGGATGCAAAAGGAGGCAACGCCAGCTGTCCCCTGTCACTTTTAACAGCTGGGGGAGGAGAATTTAACAGAGACGGAATATTGACGTAAATGTTTCCTATCTCCCCATTCAAAGTCATCAGAATCGACTGTGACGTGAGTCTATAGAGGGCTGGCCGTTTGCTGTCGTTACAACTAAGGTATACATGTAGACTTTTCGCGTAAGGTTGGGGTACTAACTGTGCTATCCACGCATGCCACAGTGTCATACCCAGGGATGGACAATTAACAAAGATGTTATACAGGTTATGAAACATTGTTTTATGAGCTCCGTTGGGCGGTATGGTGGGGCCAACGAAAAACGCTGATAAAAGAATCATTAATGCGATCAATACCAAAAAAGTATTTATCTTTTGCGCTGCATTAGTCCTGCACTCTGTGTAATTTCACAACACCGTTGCGTGACGGATAATAAATCCAAGGTATATCCCTGGAGTAGAACGGAGAGCAAGTGCTAAGTAACATTTAAGTGGCTGAGTGTGTCACCCAACGGACTTCTAACTGCGGATAGTACCGATGCAGAATCCAACGATTCAGGGTAGGTGCTCCAAGTGACAGACGATAGAAGAGAAATTTCTGCGACACTTTATAAGTCTACCTGTTCGGAGGCTAAGAAACTACCACATCATACGTTGCCGTGGGTTCCACTAGGACGAGTCACCGGTTCTAGCAGCCAAGCAGTCTCATACCCAGTTGCTTGACATGTAAGTTCAGCAATCACAAGTTTGTATCCTTGGTTGACAAGAAGACAGGTAGAGGGGAGACTGATACAAACTCTACCAGAATTTGACTGCTGTGTTTTTGATTAATAATAATAATAACCTATGTCTTTCGTGCCAGAAAATACTATGCCCATAAAGGGACGGATGCTATTGACCAAAGGAAATATAACAATAATTACAGCAAAAACACGGTTCCGCTGAATTGTATAATAAAGCGTTTAAGTATCACGAAAAGTCGCATGCGTTTTTTGGATGATACAAGGCGGAGATAGTGTGTTCCGCAATGAGTCAGATCTTTTGACAATTTTGGCTACATATAGCATGAAAAGTCTACATGACTGATGTTGACGGCACATTGTAATTGCGGGGAAGTGCTCTGCATATGTTAACCCGCTAGCATTTCCTGTATGGTAAGGCAAATACCCGCTTGCATTACATGACGAAGATGCCTCTAGTGAATGCGGTACCCATGGTGCCATGTTAACCTCCACTGCTTTGCTCCAGCAGATAAACAGATTACAAATGCTTCACCTGTGATGACTATCATTAAGTAGCTAACTTACACTGGCTAAAAGCGGTTCAGTGACATCTTTTGCTATCGACAGCTGCTTCATTAAATGACTGCATATCTGTCGTTCACTACTGTCGGGAAAGATGGATGAGTACAGGTAAATTTTCTTCTCCACCTGTACAACGCAACGACAATGATGATCAAAATTTGTGGATGCACTAGGTCAGGTGTGTCAAGCGTAGACGAAATCATTGGATTAATGCTCTATGATTTAGACAAACCTCTTATTCTGATGGATCATGCACTTGCAGTGTCACTTTGCCTAAGCTACTAGAAACCTCGTTTCCAGTGTTACCTCTGATTGTTTCTCCGTTAACCAGTGGTGTACAAGATTTTAGTGACCTCGGCTAACTTAGATGAACCCGCCCAGATTAACCGTTTGCGGTCTTTGGTGGAATATTGACGCTGATGGGGCACCCGATGGTCTATTTCTTTTCTTAGCTAAATAATACAATGCGGAATCGACAGGCATGGAATTGTTTCACTCGTTCACTTAGTGTGTTGGTTTGATGAAATAAATTCCCCTTGGGAATTCTAATAGATTAGCTGATGAAATCAAAAAAGTACTAAGATAGATGAAATTAACTTGTCCTATGATATCTGCCTTGCGCACATACACCTAGCGAACCTAAGCTGGCTGCTGGGAAAAGTTAGCTAACTCTGATAATTATTTCGTCAGTATTATTTCTACCTCCTTTCCTAGCTGTGAATGCAATAGAGTCTTGCATAATTTTGTGTTTAGTCTACCTTTGCCGCAACTGCTCTCGCGCTATACTATGAGTGCATTATCCGGGCAATTACAGCTTTCAGATCAATGGAACACTTGTGGCCGGTTTGAGACCCATTTGAGTGTCTTGAGCATATACAAGCATCTCGGTCAATTGACTCGTGCTTGAGGAGTCAGTTCGAGTGTGCACCGCACGTAACTGCATCACTGTGTGGGTTGTCAAAACGGTGATTAACGTGAAACTGATGGTCGTCAGACCCGTGAGGAAATTTTAATCGAAAGAAGTAGTCATTTGTTGTCCAACATGGTGGACCTTACTTAAAACCAGTTGATAAACGATCAAATGATTTAGCTAAGTGGGCAGGGGATTTTTATTGTCACTTATTAAATCAAGGTTGTCTCAAAGGAGGAAAGGTTTCCTTGGAAAAGGTCGAATCCATTAGGAAATAGGATTAAATAGAAAAATTTTTCAATGGGTGATAACTGTCTTGTTCTTGGATATGCTCACGTGCTATAGCTATGCACTTAGCTAAGCGTATGAATCCGCCTGCCTCGCTTCACTAGTACCGTGGAATATTAACCACCGAGAAATTATCTTAGAGAGCAAAAGTACCCACTTCATTTGACGTTAAATCAAAGTTATAAGCACATGTACTAGCAACTCCTATTTTATTTCACATAGTGTTTGAATTGTCTTTTGTCCGGAGTTCAACACTCCTGTGTTGGCGAAAAGGGAAATATACTCTTGAATCCATGCATTGCTCTCATTTCTAAACTTCAAATTGGCTTGAATTACAAGATTGGACATTCTCAACAAAATACCAAACAAGGTTACAGGTACAAGATAATTTATGCAACGGACATCATTGATGAGTGTTGCAACCTGCGGAATGTGCATCCATGGTTGAAACACGACCTTAATGCACTGGAGCAGCCACAACGCCGGGCATCTAAGAACGTAATTGGAATGCGCAATCTTTCCTACCAGGAGAGGCTGCAACGACTGGGATTGTTCAGTGGAAGCTATCGCAGACTACGAGGCGACCTGATTATGGCATACTTGATTCTGCGAGACCCACATCATGTGTGCCGCCCTTTAATGCTACTCAGCACCAATAGAACACTGAGGTGCCACTCATGGAAACTCGCTGTACAGTATAGCCGTCTGGAGTGCCGCAGAAATTTCTTTTCCATTCGTGTCTGCCACCCGTGGAATGCTCTCCCAGAATCGGTTGTCTCTGCACCGACACTAACAGCATTTAAAAGACGGTTGGACGATGCACTCATCCACTTACACTTTGTTACTTAACACTACGTCTCCATCCTACACCTGGAGTATACCATGGAATTATTTGTTGTTAACTATGGGTGCTGTGAATCTAAGAGGATCGCAAGACTACAGCGGAGCAAACGATAAATCCTCATTTTCATATTTAAATTATTAACCATTTTACTATCCTTATCATCGTTATTGTTTTGTTGATATCCCCACCAAGTATCCAACGGGACTTGTAAAGCAATGCTTCTTAACCCGTATAAATTCATTGTTCATTGTTCAATGGATGCGAGCTGGGATCCAACTTGGCGGAGACCGTGGGCGACAGACGTACGACCAACTTTGAAGCCTTTGCATTATTCAAATGTCTTAATGTGACCGAGTGTCTTATCCCCACACACCATGGTCGGATCTTTGGTAAATCTCAACTGGTCTTATGCCTTCCTACATTAGCAAATTTATTGCATAGTGTTGCATCATGTGCAAGTGTAACTTGCACTCGGCTGAGTTCATATTGACCAGTAGATTAGTAGTAGTGGTAGTACTAATAACGGTATCAGTAGTAGTGGCAGTAGCAATAGTATCGGTGCTAGTACTGATAGCGTTAGTGGTGGTAATACTTATCGTTGTAGTAGCAGTAATCGTGTCAGTTGTATTAGTAGTAGTAGTAGCAGTAGTAGTAACGTCGATAGTAAGATTAGTAGCAGTAGTTGTCGTATTAGTTGTTGTTGTAGTAGAGGGAACAGCAGTAGTGGTAGAACTAGTAGCAATGGTATAAGTAGCAGTATTAGTAGTATTAGTAGTAGTAGTAGTAGTAATATTAGGAATATTACTGGTATCCAAGTAGTGGTAGTTGTTGCCGTGTCAGCAGCAGCAGCAGCAGTAGTAGCCAGTGATGGTGGCGACATTTGTACTATTTGGACTAGCAGTAGTATCAGTAGCAACAGTAGTAGTGGCATTAGTAGTAATATTGTTAGCGATAGCGGTAGCGGTTTTGTTGTACTATCGGTAATAGTAGTAGTAGCAATAGTATTAGAGGATGCGGCTCCGCAATTACCAGTTCCTGTTACAAGCATGGCAAACATCTTGTGCTTTTCTGTTAAAGGTAAAAACAACAAACTTAATGGGTTGCCATGTACAACTTGCACGCAAATTAAGTGTCTACCTACTTATTGAAGCCTAGGTTAATTGTGTGTGTTGGCGAATTCATAAAAATACAACAAATTTCCTATGTATGCTTGGCAACATCCAGCATTTCTGTATGCCCTGCCGCAATGTATCTTTGAGCAACAATGAGGGATTCGGGCCAGGATTGTGACTGCAGAAATGCTAGCGTGAAGCATTGTTGAAACTATAAATGCATCCGATCCGCAGTTATCCATGTGTTAGAATTACCTACCGGTGTCCGATGACTACCTACACTGCGCAGCTGGAAGTCACCCCAATGCTTAGTGTCGGATTTGTTGGGATACGCCTCAGACCGCTGGGATGGAAAAAGGTGGATTGGAAATGAGGAAAGTTGGCCAGAGTACAGTCGATAAGTTGATTACAAGCACTCAAACACCTGACAGCTATAATACTGTTTGTTGCGCTTTCTTGCTTAGAAGAACAACTTAAGGTTTCCATAGAATTCAGACACATGCGATATATTCGGTGAAGCAGCCCTCGAGACGACAATGGGCAACTGTAAAACAAGAAATACAAATCTTTCTTCCGCGGTTTAATCTACTTTCTTTATAGACAAAAACGGCGAGGTTACAATATTTCGTGCGTCACTCGCCCACATATTCTAACAGATAATTATGGTACTGTTGTTGGTGCAAATTATTTGATTTTTAAGACTTAAACTCATGCCTCTTTACATCCCATATTTTCCATCACTCTGGTTCGTCGCGGCTTTCTTTTGTATTTAACTTTTCAAAACATAAGAGGAGATAAATCAGCTAACTTAGCTGTGCCAATGAAAGTGGGAAGAGCGAATTTCAAATTTTGTTAGGGCTTGAATAAGTAAACCGGTAGTTTTTAAATTATACTCTTAAAACACATGAGGACGTTATCAACATTTATATCTTGGGGACAGCCGTTGATTTGATTACCGCTAGCTGGCACTTTTGGCATGAAAGCTCTAAGTACGTAAGGACAGCATTTGGTCTCCTATTGTCTACACGTAATCCTGGTGGCGTTCTGCTGGATTAAAGAACCCAAGCAAGCAGGAACTTTTAAGTAGCAATTCGTCAAATCTAAATTTATTCAGATCAGCCGTTTAGTGTTAGAAGTTAGGAACGACAGATCAAAAAGAATCCCACTGTTATGGAGAAAATGCACAATGTCACCCGCGAAATACTTCGTCATGTTTTATGGAACCCCGAATGACAGATTCGGTCCAGACTTTCCCATACAGACATGAAGTTGCCGTACTTGACAACCTGCTATGGCACATGTGACTTTCCGGTGTGTATGTGAGAACAGGCCATCGCACAAACTCATGTTCCGGTTTTTCCATACTCGCTCACACAGCAATCATCATTTAATGACACAATGTGGAAACGCGACTATTAGCCAAGATTTCCACCACGGTCTAATATGGCATACAGACTCCCGCGCCAAAGCTCCCTAATTAGTGTTCTTTTGCTAGATGGAGGGAAAGAACTGACTGAACTATCGTTGAATTTCTGCCACGCCAACAAAGGGTCTAACGATCTTTTCAAAATAATTGTCATTCACATAGCTGAAAACAAACAGAAAGTGCCCGGAAGAGCAGGACACCTGCTGAGAAGCGATTAAAGACGCGACAGAGCGCTACGTCAGTGACGATAAAAATGAAGAATCAGACCAGCGTAAATATATGATGGATTAACGCGGTGTAACACAGTTTCACTTCCAGAAAAGAGTTAACCGTTTCCACTACAAAAGTTGAGAAGAGAATCCTGCTGTCGCGGCCAACATGGCGATTGGGGCCGGATGTGAGTTTGCGTAAAACAGCTTCACTGTACCTATAAACCAAGCCGTCTTGTGATTTCTGAAACACAATCGGGACTACTGACGACATCTGACGCCATAAAAACAAAGTGAGTGATGTGAGAACGGCGGTACTTCTTGTATGACGGTCAAAATGAATCATCAATCTGTATGCATATTTCCTTACCGTTTGCACCAGTTTCCAGAAAACTCCACCAATACCAACTTTCGCTTATGAGAGTAAATTACATTACACGATGCTGGTTTGTGCAATAATTCAAAAGTTGCCTAAACTTGATCACAAAAATCGATGTGAACATGGTCGATCGAAGCAGTTGACCAACAAACAGTGATTTTTAAAGAATAACAAGCGAATGCTTGACAAGTCCTGTAGGATGTCTAGTGTGAGGATCAAAAAGGCATGTTCAAAGTGACAGGGAAAACCGGAAAATTCGGGTTAAAGGTGACTCATCAAGTTATTCACCTGCACCCATGTTGGTCCCCTCACCTCTACATAACGGCGATCTCTGGTGAGCACATTGTTGTCTTTAATTCCTTTTCCGATGGAAATGGACTGTGTCGTGCATTGTAGATGGGATAAAGTGCAGCCAACTTTTATTTAAAGCCCGAATCTGGGAGCAAAATAACGTAATAGGGAAGGGTGTTCCAGGTTTTGGATATCTTAATGGGGAAATGAGTTGTCGGCAACCAAAGTCGATCGTAGCGCGTCACCAGTTTGAGCAGGTAGTCTTTCAGTTTAGTCTTGTGGCTGACTTGAAACAATTTGCAACTGGCATACTTGGGGTTAGACACTATTTGTTATACCATGATGAGATCTCCTCGCAGTCACTGATTTCGCTGTTGTACAAGTGTAAGGCTTGTGGTGTGTTCATTGGTAGGAAAGGTGAGGCAGTCCTATAACGATTAGCGTCGCCCCACGTTGTGGCATTTTAAGCGCATTAACATCATACTTTCGCCAAGTCCGCCAAACTTAAATCTTGTAACACACGTGGGGTTTCATGCAGGAGTTCAACATTTGTAGAAAGAAAGATGGCTGTTATGGGATGTCGGATAATCGATCTAGTGTTCCTCACAGTAACGTCTGGGTTAGCTTAAGTTCCACGCGTCCAAAAGTGCGCTAGATAGCTTTTTCGTGCTCTCGTGCCTCGTTAACGGTGCTCATCCACCGGGTCTGTTAAAATCGGAACACCTGATCACGAGTATTTTGAGCCACTAACCAGCATCCTTTGCCAGCACATGCCATTCAGACATACAGGACTTGCAAACGAACTTTAACATCGCGCAATTCAACCTCCACAGATATACAAGTTTTGAATATTGCAGAGAACAGAGTTGGATAAGAATTGATTCTGTCAATTTGGTGTGTGACGAAAGTGTTCCGATTACACTTTAACAATTTTCATAATGTTGATTAAGTTAAGACTCTCCGATTGAAGTGAACATTATCAATGTGCATTTTTGAACATTCGATTCGTAGTTTCCATTCTGGTGGAAGCTACGTGCAGAAAAATGGATCAGTTATGAAATTTGTCGAAAGAATAAAAAGTCGAAGTCACACAGCATTGCTCAATTAATTAGTCATAAGGTGTTCGGCCTAAGCACCAGAGCTCGGATCAAATTAAAGTTAAGTGGAGTGTGGAAGTATAGCAAATAGTCTTTCCACCCTATATTCCTGGGTGAATTCCAATTGGACGGTCTATCTAGTCAAGATTAATGACTAAACTATCAGGTTTCCAGTAATGCAACCCGATCGCATTTTCCCACAATGCCCCCACTTTGCATTAAGTTCCAGTAAGCACACACACAACTTATGCGCGCTGCAGAAAGTAAGAACGGTAGGGATAGCCTGTCATTAACTAGTGTGCGGCAGTGTTTGTTGGCAGTATTCCACCAGTTTTCCGGCTGAAGGGAGCTAAGAAATGGCATTTTATAAATTTATTAAGATGCAAGCAAATTTGCCTGATCTTTAAAACAAGAACGGCAGTTTGTTGCACGAAATTTTCTTCGAGTTACCGAAATCGTAGTTTGTTTCAATGGGCGATTGATAAATTTCCGTATGTAAGCGACACATCTTTTTCTGCGACCATTTTTAACCGCGAGCTGTGAAGAGGCGGCATATATGAATATTAAGCTAGGTGCAGTTAAATTCACATACGTTTTTCATTTTGGCAACCATTCAAGCATAGAAAACAGGCAATTTTGCCATTTTCAATTGGTCTGACGGAGCAGTTACTTCTTTGCAGGCACTAACTTGTGTTCTCATAGTTATACAGCTGTTAGATCATTTACATTAAGTTAAAGTAATTGCTTATTGCAAGACACTGGTAATTAAACGCTTATATAAAGGGAATTATTCTATTTTCGCCTTTTTTTGGATATCCGCACTGCCGACTGCTACTGAGTTGGAGCTAAAAATCCGAACGCATACCCGCTTGGCTCTTTTTGGATAGCAATTATGCGTTCTTTGCGATCACCAATCTCATTCTTCTTTCCAGCTTGGAGCTCATTTAATATTGTGATGCACAGAATGCGAGAATTCGTGGCACTACCATATAATTTAGAGATTAACACTAGATTACTCTGGGGATCTGCCGGCGTTTGAGCGACTGGTGTTTCCGAAGATCTATTATCAGAATCAGCCCAGGCACAAATTGCTGACAACCACGTTATCGCTATCTACATATTAAGTTATCGGATTAGATAGAACGGCAACGGCATCCCCATCGTGCATATAGCAGACCGAATGATAACTCCTACATCATTTGCCCTGCTTCAATAATGTAGCCTGCCTTACATCGAGGTTGCACATGGAGGTGCGATGAACCGGTTCTCACATATAATTAGGTATTTTGCACATATTACTCCTGAAGAACTGCCCCCAAGCACATGATGTTACACAGAGTTAGGACCACAACCGAACCCTCAAACTACTAGCCATTTTGGGTTCCTATGCCCTTTAGCTCAGCAAGGGTGGTGACGACATTATTATTTTTGTCTGTAGACACCTGGATAGCTGCGTTGACTAATTTTCGATACGAAATTTTTGCGTGAAGCGTAGCTTTCATTATTATCACGGATCGAACAGCATAAGTCCCAGATATCATGAGATATGTAATGCATGTTTCCTGAAAGTTATAAGGCAACTATTTCCCTGATACTTGAAACATTTGGTATTACCGCATTAATTTTTACTAAGCTCAATGTGCAACATGCGCAATCGCGCTGTTTGATTACTGTATTACTTACTGATAAGAGATCTGCCAATTTTGTTTTCGCTAGCTTGCGCCTTACACATGTAATCAGCTTAACTAAAGGTCTTCCCATCATTCGGATGAGCTGAGTACTCAAGTCTTAGCGAATCAAAATTCTGCGACCAATTTTACCGACACCTGGTGCCAACGTTTTATGATTACTGAGTGTAATCAAGGCAACACGAATCAACTGCCGCATATATAAAAAATTACTTCCTGAGAAGCATTGCTAAACTATGTTCTCGCATGAAGGCAGTGAGGCATCTACGTCCGCGTATTTAGTGCTGTCTTTAAAAGTATGCAGATATATTCTATTGGGTTTATCTTATTTAGGTAAGTTGGAGCGCTTTTGTTAGTCCACATTGATTTGATTACCGGCGTAACCTTGTGCCGCTCATACTGCGACACGAGCCATCCAGTCGCTGCTTCTAAGTGCTGTGGAACATGAAATGCTTGCTTCTCGATTAGGTCACACGTGCACTGATTTGGAATTCCTGTGTGAACAGTAATGAGTGCAACGCATGAACCCGAATCCATGCGGATGTGGGTGAAAGTTCATGACACCCGTTATTCGTGGAAATGGAAAAGATGGTTGAAGACGAGCGTAGCGATACCGGATGCCCGTACTTCGGCAGAGTTTGGCAATTAGAACGCCTCGTAGTCGGCCGCCTGTAACATCGGTTCATACGTTTGGTATTGCTACAGACCACCGGTGAATATTACCTACCCAATGCTTTGCATCTAGAAATGCCTTCTGTGCGAAAGACTTACTTGGTGTCTTGAATTATTGGCAACATGCTGTGTTTTAATATTAACGCAATTAATGGCCTCCCATAAGTTATTGACTGTTCAACTAATGTTGATTATGTGTTCTTTTGCAGTTTTGCTGCATTTTTTCGCTCCATAAATACGATTTGCATCCGTAACTTGAAGGATGCAGTAAAACCTTCTGGTTTGCCATCTGGCGCTAACACTAAACTAATTCATCACAACAACGTCCCAACTCCTGACAACAAGACCAATGCCTCTTATCAACAGCGCCTAAGTAGTCGCCTGCTAGTTTTCTCCTTTTGTAAGGGCTGCCAAACTGCTCGTATTATCATTTTATCATCGCGAATATTGACAAAAGCATTTCTAAAGGCGGTTGTTTTTGTCCACTTACTCGGGCCAAAGTTGCTATTGTACAGTGACAAATGGACGACGATGGATAAGATAAGATAAATTTGAAACCGTCTAGGAACTTTATAAATTCATAAGGTTTTAGGATATAAATCGGTTTTGGATAGATATGTATTGTAGGTACGTTTCATACTTGACAAAAGAGCTACTTCAGGTCAGAGGAACTAGTACTCAATTCGCTTGATCTTTATAACAAGTTGTGCAGACAGCAGAAACAACCCGAGTCGGTGGGTAATTGCGGTCACAGTTTACTGGGTCAAAGGTCATTCTGGTGGTTCACTGAGAATGGTATTTGTGCAATTGATCCTCATCACAGGTACTTCATTTGTAAGGCCATACTTTCTTTTAACAACAAGAACAGCCCATTTCCAGACCGAAGTAGAGACCCAAAACAATTGTAGCTGCTTGGTCAATTGATCAAAATGTGTACAATTCCAGTTCCTTGTGTCTTAACCCGGTCATGCTGCACACAGAATGTTCGTCATTTACATCTGTGGTATTGGTCGTGTTCATCTTAATATTTGGGCAACGCAGGTACGCCGGAATCGCGAAAGGAGTCAAGACTATCAGTCGAAAAACTTTGTCACCCCTAGTATGGTTCTCAGTTGTGGCTTTGAAATGGCCGTAACTTTTGTGGTTGCTGATCTGTATGTCTGGTAAAACTAATTGTGGGCAAACTGGTGCCTGAGTTTAATGGATGTCCATCTACAAAACTAATCTGCGAACCATTTCTGTTACTCCATTTCACCTGCATCTCCTATATACTTGATAAGGATTAATCGGGACCTCATAGTTCCGATTGTCCATTACAGTGTTCAACTGAGACCCATGTTTGGTAATCTGGTTTCAATCTCCTAGTCACCAAACTGGCTGAATTCATCGTTATGCGTCAGTGCGTAGTGTTTTGTTCTGTTTATTAGAGAAGGGATGTCCATCTGAGAAAATCTTAAGAGCCTAATGTTTCACACAACAAAAAATTGCAAATTTTCTATCATTTGTAAGTCACAGACGTTTTTATAAAGGGCTGCCTATTCCAGCTGGTACAATGACTGGTTCTATTCCTTAAAACAACTTGAAATACATCTGTGACACGCAACTGCATGGAATACAATATGTTAACCTTGCGTTGACACATAAGAATATCATGAATCCCATCACTCGATCGAGGGGACCGACGTACACTGTTTCATTATTCGCATCCACAGATGTCTCATTGCTGACGTCACTGAAAGTGGGAGACTAAATGACGCTTTTGCGTTCCAAATGCTTTAATGCAGGGACGTCCAAAATCCGGCCCAGGGGACAAATGTGGCTCGCGTTAACATTTCAACTGGCCCACAGCCTCATCATGAAATAATAAATTCGGGCTTGAACTTTATCGTGCATGTGTAATTTTTGTTATTATCTTAATGTCAGAGTGAATATAGCCTGACATTCTTCTACCTCACAAATTATGGCCCTCCTTGCAAAAAGTTTGGACAATCCTGCTCTAAGTGAACATCCAATTATACCGGTTGCAGTGAAATGCACGCATAAACATACACCCCGGATGACTTACTGATTATGGCTGAAAATATTTGATGTTCTTTCGAAGCACATGGTCAGTGAAACAGTACGGATTGATCTGCAACCGTTTGCTACCTTTCTCTTGCGTAATTTTATTTATCCTTATGTGTTTCTTTCATTCAGCGACGAAATTCGAGTTTACAATCTTGGGTTCACTTATTGCAATGGTTTGCAGACAACACGGAACGCAGAGTTGGCGTACAATGGGCACCAGATAAGCAAGTCACCCGTGTTATTGAGCGAATTTCGTCTCCTGTTTGAGCGAACTAGGGGTATGCAGACAAGTCGGCATCTTTCGATTCGAAGGATATTATCTGCAGAAACTTTTCTTTTTAAATGGCTGTCAACCGAGCCCGCCTATTTGGGAGGATGGTATGATTGTACATGTTACGTAAACTATCAGTCCGTTCGGACACTCGTTTCAACACCATCAATTCGGTTTAAATACGACTTATGGAAAAGACATAAAATATATGCACGTTATAGTGAATAAATAAATATTGGAAATTTAGTCATACTGCCAGTGAAACTGTTAGAAATTTGTTAAGAACAGGCTCCGGAGCTCTGCTTAGTGACTAAGGTGTAACTTTGTAACAACTACTTCCAGTTAGCCTCGAGCTGAAGAGCCCGCCGCAGGACGAACCCAGTCGGTCCTGGAGTGCAGTGTTGGGAGAAAGCAGCCCCGAAACTCTCCATTTCGGATGCGGTTCAAGTGATCGAAATGGCATAGCTTTGAAGCAAACTGTGACCTCAACTGAGATCGCATGTCGCATTCCAGTCACACTGGGGGTACTCCAAAACACAATACTCAACTTCTAACCGCTGTTTTAAGCACCGTTGTGGAGCCTTGACCTAGGGATCAAGACGGAAGCCGTCAACCACTGCGTTGGACTCCCATCTCATCTCAAGATATCTCTCCCTGACGAGTCCAAATCAGGACGAAACCGGTCGGTCGTGAAGTGCAGTTCAAGGTGAGAGAAGCTCCGAAACTCTCCTCTTCGGATGCGGTCCTAATGAGATAAATATCAGAGGTTTGCTTCAAAGAAAACATGGGCCCAACTGAGATTGCGTGTCGCAATCCAGCTACATAGCACGTACCACAATACCCAGCAACAATACTTGTTAACTATATAAAATCTTTGGCAAAAGCAAAAATCAATGTTATTGATAAAGCAAGCGTGTGATTGTGATAATGTCAGCAACTTTAGAGCTTGATTGTACCAACTGGTCGTGTATTAACTTCCATTTGTAATGACTTAATGCTTCTTAACTTCAATGACGTAATAACGTGTAGCAGTGCAGATTCATTGTGTGAACGAGGTTAGGTGTGCAACTGATCGTCGGAAGAACTGATGGAAAATACTCTTCAAAACCAAAGACCGCACTACCTGTGGTTCCAGCGTAGTAAACCAGCAGACCGCGTAAATTATCCGTCCTCCAAACAACTGCTCTCGAACCGACTACCATAATTTGAGCACAGGCTGTACGAAGCAATTATTTTTGTAGAAATCTAGTTAATTGTTTAATTCAGTCAATTGACGGGAATCCACTGGAATTGGAAAAGACGCAAGCTCGTCCGTTTCATCCGTTTGCACTGCTATGTTTTCAGTGTGTGTTATACTACACCGGCGGACATTAGGTCCAACGAAAGCGACAACCACAGTTTAGCCGGTTGACTTTCGGGTGGCATAAAACGTGTTGAATGTAGTCGTGAACAGGAGTTTTAGTAAGGGACCTTCCACTTGATCCGTTTGCGATGGCATATTAGCTGTCTAGGTCAGTTCCTAGCGTACGGTTTATAGTGTTAGTTTGGAAACAGAGTAGCATCTGCACGGTCAGCTGAAAGTTGGGCATGCTATATATTCGTTGTAACGTCATCGTCCAACAACACTTACATTTGCTAGACTTAAGAGGCGTTTGCAGAAGCGTTGTAATCCCATGATACATTATTGTAGACCGCAACTTTATTGCATTGCATTGACTATCACACGTTTTTCCCGTTAAATCTTTACCAATATATCGTTTTAATGAGAGAAAACTGAATTAGAATGTCAAGAGGTTGCAGTCCTTACGGTTAATCCGACTTCCGATGAAATAAATCTAAGCTACGTGTGATTTCTGTGTTTACTCATGGATGTAGCGCAGGATAAAAAAAGGAGAGCGTGATTGTGGGCATGGAAAGCGGAATTGGTCATCCTTAGGCTGTAATCGAGTGGTGGGCAAACACTAGTCGACTAGAATTAATGAGTTGTGCTGGGATTTGTTTGTGACAAAACCCGTTATTCACACCTCGAAGTCAACAACGCATTGTTCTGATTAACGCCAGTCGAACTTGAGGACATCTAGTTGGCGCTCGTTTCGCGTTGATCCTGGAAATGTTTAGGCCAGTTTCTGTTCACACTTTCGTGAAGTTGTTTGAATGCCACAATGCGTTCCTTTGAATAGTTATAGAAGATATGCTCTAAAAATTTGATCATCCCTTTTAGGATTCCTTGCTCGAAATGCATGGCGTGTAAGGCACAAATATCCACTTCCTTGGGATGCTCTGTATCTAGCATATACCCAGTTCGGCGTCAACTTGCGACATTATTTATGTAAACCCACTGTTGCAATAATTTTCTCACTAACATCACCTTAACATATATCGAGAGTGAAAATTCTTAGGTCCAAAATGTGTAGACCATCCGCAGCAATATAGTAAACCTATTCTTGTTTGCATCAAATGATAATACCTGCAATTTGGTCTTCGAATTTACATTTATGTAAAAGTAGTTCACAAGCGCAATGACTCGAATGGCATGCATGTGAGCTTGAATTTGCACCCATTAAGTTCGTCATTCACCTAACTGAACGGCTCTTATGTGACATGAGAGTGAGGATTTGACCTATGACGTTCAGTAAGTCACTGCACTGCGAAGTTATTAAATGTATTTTACTTTGAAACGCGTCTTACTCGCCGGCGATTTATGCCTTCTCTATTTTGAATAGCATTAGAACCAAATAATCTGATTACCCGAACAACCTCGCCGTGGTACCAGCTGGGTGGTTTGGGCTTACTCCGTTCCAGCGAATAATTCGGCAGCATTGTTTTAGAACCTGGTGGCTTTCCGCTTAGCAAAGTTTCTCCCTATAAAAAGCCGCAAATGTCCGGTTAACACTCTGTGAAGTGACAGTTATGACTCGCCGCTAAATAAAGTCACTGCCCCTTGCTTCATAATAGCGAAGTATTGTTTACCAGCAACGTAATGCTCATCCCTACGATCAGTGCAAATCCACGGATGTCAAACATCCCTTTAGCATTGGTTACACTTTCAGACACAAGCAAAAACAGTAAAACCTTTACAAAGCCCAGCAACACAACTACAGACGCCTACATGCACAAATAAAGACATTCATTTATCAACAAACATGACACCCCTATGACAAAGATATTGTACATTCATTAATCAGCTGTTGCATTCTTACCATGAGCATGCCTGTGCAGGTGTGCCACGGTTAGCAGAGAATAAGTTTATTTATTTATAGACTTATTTATAACTGTTTGGAAGATGTCCTGATGTTGTAGCACAGAGGAAATTCTGGTATAAACTGGATGGAGTTCTTCCGTCCGTTTGCCGGAATTAACCGAAAAAATTCGGTGAAGCAATGCTGTGGCATTCCGGCTGTAAAATATCCCTTTGGCAGTAATAAAAGGCGTAGGTTTAAATAACCGTGCACTATATTGGACCGATTGCTGAGGAAATACTTACACTTCACAGCGTTCTCAATGAATGACGGGTGATAATGTCCACAGGAATTTCGGCCAAGAAGGAAAAACCTTGACTACTTTGTTGCTACATTGCGAAAAGGGAAGTTAGTTTATGTGATTTGGCTGATATGAGGTGTGCCAGTTTTTCACGAATCTGCCTTAATACTGATCATTTGCCTCGTCTCGATGTTGACCACAACAGTCTTTGATGTTTATAACTAAACTGCTTTGATCGCAATTACACTCGGGTTTTACTGGGAGCAAATTTCTCAAGCACAAATAACTTTTTCAAAAGTTGACCGAATATCCTTATTGCTATTAGTGAGTAATACCAGAAGCATTAGATATTAGCATTTTATATATGTACAACCACCTGGGTCGCTCGATTTTTGAATGCCCCAAATTGAGATCGTGTAAAAGTTGTAACTTTGCTTAACTCCATGATGAAACACAGAATATCAGTTACCATAAAGGATATCATTACGAGCCCCACAGAAGATGCCTAGCAATTTGAATCAGGTTTACACATTGGTTATTTCAACGAAGGAAAGAGATGGGTGGGGTGAACTTACCTATCTTACTTATAGTTAAACGTGAGCTACATACATAATGAGGCTAGTGGCTAAAGCGCACTTTGTTAGTTACTGAAAATATAATGTTCACTTTCGGCTGTATATTCGCTCCTAGCTCGACCTAAAAACAACATGACTCCGCCTCATCACTTTGTCGAGAGACAACTATCGGTAAGGGTACTCACCTTTTATTGAAAGGAAGAAAGGAAGCCGAACCATTGCTCCGAAAGGTTTCCTGGCTGAAAGTAATCTTTGGGGTTAGACAAAATGACATGTTTCCCAGAAGAATAAGCGCGAGTTTTCATAGTGTCACTTTGAAATACCTACCGTGACTGTTAGCATGGGTCCATGTGGTAAAGCAACCACCAAATCGGAAAGAATAGAATCGTAAAACTTCAAATTTAATTCGAATTCATAGGTCGCTCTCAATATTTGTGCTGACCAGCAATTGGATGCAGTTTCGTGGTCGTGGGCATTCGGGTAACATGCGGTACACCTCACTTCATCATGTAGCTTAGAACCTCAACGGCGCCGTAGAGTTTGGTTTTAAGGAGTCAAATGCATTTCTGTTGCACATTTATATCTAATTTGACACTTTGCTGACTCGCTGTAGCAATGTTTTACCTTCGGGATTTTGATGAATTCTGATGAGACGCAAGTGCCGTCGCCCCGGTGCTGCGCAAAGAGAGGGATGAATTTCAAAACGAATTCCAGTATGAAAACACTAGAACAATTCACCAATATTTCAACCACGTGGAATCAAGGGTATCAAAATTAAAATATTAGCAAACCCAGCATTGGTTTGATTAAGCGATGATTGTCAGTCCATCCTTAAACCCACCAGTGTACGGTAGCTATGTTGTTCAGACATTAAAGTGACCACGCTACGTCTGAGGAAAAATTTCAGACAAGCAAGTAATAAACCGCTAAATGGGGTGCGTCTCCAAAAGTAACCTAACCAGCCTGTCATTAGTGAGATCTGTCCAACAACTTTAAAAGATCAATAGTATCTGCTTTTGGTCATTCCATTATTTAGATACTGATGCAAATGGGAATCACTCGCTAATTTGTTGTCAGGAATGGGGACACACCTTGGAGAGGTAGGCACTTTTTCTTTCGGTTTGTGGGCGCACGAGGTCCCAAAATGTGAGCTCCGATTTCTCCACTGTCATATCTGGTTATCAACTCTTACAACCTGGTATGCAATGCGAGCTGACGAATGTTAAGGAGTACGTCATTCAAGATTTATGGATATCCAATAAATGTTTCAATTTCCCAACATGTATGCAAGCCGTTTGAACATACTTGGTGTTAATGGATAGCAAAGTGCGGCATTGATCGCTTGAACTGGTATACAGGCATGTACGCCGGAATTCTCTAACTGAGGATTGTGGCTAATTGGTCGGGAAGGAACTCTGGTTGAAGTTCCTTCACTGGAGGGGTTACTTGTTTTGCTAAGATAATTGTCATCTGCACAGCTGGAAACGTCCCTCTAAATGGTGATCAGAAAACGCGCAAGGGCGTAGCACACCTGCTGAGAAAAGGTTTATGATGCGACGATTTTAGACGGCGGCCACGGAAACGCTGGTAAATTGGGCTGACAATTTGTGGTAGATTGATTGAACGCCGTGTGTCACAATTTCACTATTCCTAATGGGCTAGTTGTTTACCACGCTGCTCACTCTACTTGAACGGACTCCCCACGATCACCGATTGATCAGCCGCATGATTAATGCGGCGATGGGATCAGGCTAAGCTGCTGTCTAAACGGATTCATGTTGGTTCCGTCACAAAACCTTCAGTAGCCCTAGAGTGGTATCTGAGCTAATCTATCGAAGTTGGCGCCAAAAACAATGGTGAGTCCCTCCAGAAGAGCAGATACGATCACAACCTACCCTGTCTGCTCTCCGATGAAAGCCTAATATGCATTCACATCTCCCATTTTGCGCCAGTTTCCAGAAACCGTCACAGAGTGAAGCGTAGGTAAGCGAAATTTTTTCGCTAAAACTTGGAAATTTAACTGGACGCATGTTAAATGAGTTGTATATTTTGTAGAAATTACTCTGATAGTTGTCGATTGGGTGCAACTATGAAAGTTTTAAAATCAGAAGTGCCCTAGCAATAATTCTAACGTCTACCATATGTTGTCAGTCATAGAATAAACGGAATATTTGGCAAAAGCTTTTATCCACAGCGTATCTGCAGTAATCTGTGTTAATTGCTGGGCCGGCACCTTAATCCTTTAACTTCCAAAAGACATGAGGAAATCCATCTAAATACTGCGTGGCATATGCGACACACCCTACCTGGTCAAATGATGGAATTTTTCAGGAATTAAGCTGAGCGGAAGTGAAAGTAACTGTTGTATCCAGATGACTGGCTTAAATTTTCGCACGAAATCAGGCTGATGCGTGCCCTTGTGTACTTCTGACGGTATAAACTTTATAATTGTGATTAGATTGTGGCTGATTTACGGGTTGCTCGTTACGATTGTATACCGTTGTTCAAATGCCTTAGTGCCGACAAATCCGGGTTACTAGCTTAGAAAATTAATTCGGCTGATAGAGCGTAGTTAGTTTTGAACAGCAACTTTGCGTTCTAAAGAGTTTAAAAGACGATGACCTTCACAGTTCTTTATGGCAGTTTTCTGTTGTTAAGCGGATACCGCGCGACATCACAGATCACCGTCAATAACATGAATAAACTCGATCCCGTCTAAAAAAGCCGCTATATGGATGATGGTCAGCGGTATCCGGTTCCGGATTTACCACTCACTACGGCCTCTAGAGGGAGAGCTACAGGAGGCCTGCGTCTACCGAGTGACCATGGGTGGATTGCGCTGCACTAACCACAAGTTCATCGATACACCCCATATGCAGTGAAAACCCGAAGGAATATGACCTGGATAGAGGCCAAGTTTCTTCAACAGAGCCGACGCACACTCCTTCAACATGCAGAACAGAAGCATTCCTGCCAAGCTATGTGCGGAATCGTGTGTAACACGTATGATGATGGCTAGGCCGATGTCCGCTTCACGCTGAATGGAAATATTCCTTGAGACTAGGACATTTACGAAGATGGTGTCCTCCGTCTCCAAAGTAATGACCAACGGTGTTCTGAAGACGGTATAATCGGTAGGTAGATGCCTTGACAACATTCACGAAAGATGCAGCCACACCAGGGATATCAAAAAACCCAAACATGGTTAGAAGGAAAATAAGCAAGTAACCTAAACACGGGATTTGCAGTAAAATAACAGAACTGAGCCCATCAAATAAAGCGGGATACTTGTATCCAGAATAACACGATCTAATTTAAGTACAAATCAGTGTATCCCAGCTGCATTGAAATAGTGTGATGTGTACAACATCAAACTCAGCATAAAACACTGTGTGAAGAATACAGTAGTGTGGAGAAGTACTATATTGCGCAGATGACGTATGAGGCCTACGTGAGTTTATTGTCCGTAAAATCCTTCAGTGGCTAAAGGTGACTGCTTAAAAATATCGATTTGTCAGTGGATAATCACTTCTCCTGTTGACCGCATAGCCCAATGTGTTTATTGCGAGGTGGAATAGTGCTTATAATATTAAGCCATTAGACTCGCTGTATGGTCTGTTAGGAACAAGGTCAGTTCCATCAGAAGATTGCTCTGAGCGAGTGACGAGGTAAATACACACATACATACATAAATAAATGAACGGTCTATTCTCGATGGAGCGAGGCACACCAGTAAGGGTATGATCAAGTAGACCCGACGGAAGTAAATATGTTGTTTTGGTATAGGTGACTAAGTGAAAGTATTTGACCGCAAAATTTCTAGTATTTCGTATATGAAGGTCAGTTCCAGGGTAAAACTGATAACTGCATGGAGACTCGATCATACATGAAACCCACCAATGGACATTTGATCAGTAGTTTACAGTCAGAAATATGTCAATCACAAGTTGATCAACGACGCGTTCTGATAAGGCAGCTGTGAAAATTGCTGAGATTCCATGACATAAAGTGTGGCTATGGTAACCGATCATGTTGTGGAAACAAATTGTTCCGCCGAAGTTGGGCCATTGTTAGTATGAATGCCAACATGCACAAAATATGACAGTTTCATGGTGTATAACTCTTGATTCGGTTGCTCAGACTGTCGTCCTCGAACCGATTGTTAGTCCGGATATTCGTAGTCAGCTGTCGCCTTTTTTCTGTCGTTCGCCATGAGGCATTATGGAAATCCATGAGAAAGCATGGAACTGATGTTGTTGGTCGAAAAACAAGGGCTTATCTTGGAAGTAATGAGAATCCGTGACTTTGGGTTCAATGACATTTCTTTCCAGAACGGTAATCCATGCACGTAAAAACTCCAATCCCAGACAAACAGTAATGGTCCAACTTATACTTGCAACGCGAACCTTTTAATGGAAAACGGTAGAAACTGGACATACGCTGTATAGGTGCGGTATGCGCATCGTGGTGATTGGAATGATTCACTTCATATACCTGTGCTATTATTCGGTTGCGCATCCAGTAATCCAACCGAAATGTTACCTCTAAGTGCATAGATTTGACCGACACCTGAATATGCACAAACACAATCTGGATGAACGTGGACCAATGCAAGTTTATCTGCTACATGAAGATGAATCTGTTTCCAGTTTGGAAACTGAAGCTCTAAACTGAAGTTGCTTGAATTATACCAAATATACGTAAAATCTCGTCCCATTTAGACTCATCCAGACAGCCATCACACGCCCGGAAAAGTACTGTACGCGCGTTTCATCCTTTCGGTAATCGCCAGCAGTGTGCATTCCGTCGGACCCTGGTAGGGCTCGAACCCGCAACTCGACTGTTGCCAGTCCTTGCTTGAGACCACTTCTGTAATATATAAAATATGTTGCTTCGACTATTGGCTCGGCACCAGTTTCGAGCTCGCAGTCCTTGTTTTCTGGCCTGGATCACGTGATGTGTCGGAGCTAATGCTTAAGAAGTAAAGCAGCAGGCATTTTGCAGAGTACTTGATGTCATTAACCATGGTCTGTTGATCTAAAATACAGGAGCTTGGATCACATGTGAATGGAGTGTTTTTGACACCAATCTCCAGTCCGTTGCACCTTGCTGCAACGTTATGGTCAACTCAACTGGTCATTCAACTGACATTGGCAAACACACGGCTATTTTTGTTTAACCCCACCCTAACTTATTCGCTCATGTAATACGTTCAGCCTATAGCACATAACGATCAAACACCTCGTGAAGTGTGTCATTTGAACAGGCAGGGAAAGAACACGCCTCAGTGGCAATTGGGGCGCGAGATGATGTGGATATGAGTCTGAGGGGCAAGAACTTTAGTGTGTATTGCTTCAAGTATTCTTGGAACGTGAGGACATCTCTACTGTGAGCCTTCACAGTCTTTTTAGCTTTAATGCTCAAGCATGTTTCTTCCCAAAAGCCTCAAGGGGTGCGACTACGTGACCCATGCATATAATTAACTGATTAACTAAATCACCCCAGGATAACTGCGTGCCATCGGACTAGTCGTTGTTCCAAGAAGCCAGGATCAGCATCGCTCTTACCCCAGATTATTCAAGCAACAGACTCCTGTCACTACCTTCACATCAAGCTGTCGGATTAAGCAGAGTATCCACGGTATGTCTATTATGCATATAGCAAAGGAAATGATGACACCCGCGTCATCACAGTTTCTCTCTTCCGTACCCTGGTTTGGGCCGCTGGTTCTCAGACTCGACGAATTCATGCCCACATATAATTAAGTGATTCATTAGATTGTTCTGGAGGAAATATTTGTCTTTCAACGAGATGACTTCTGAGATGGACAGAAGATGAAGTGAGGACTCAGACTAGCGGTCATATCAGATTTACACTGTCTATAAGTTAGCCAGAGGATCGACTACATACCTGATTTGCATATGGTAAACAAAATGTACTTAATACTGAAAGTAGTAGGTTGTAACGTGAGGATGATCGCAATTACTAATAGGTGGGGTATTCATGTACAAACTATCCTTCGAGTTAATCATAGAAAGTTTAGCAGAAGCCTCAGGTTGTGGCAAATTTATCAGCGTTGTCTCATGCCGAATTTCAGACAGTTCCATTTATACTCATTGAAACACAATGGGGCATGCCTAATCAAATAGCTTACCTGCAGTATTTGTTATTCAAAACCTTTTACGTCCGCATATTGATTGCGAGTACAGCTTTTATCTAAACTGACTAATTGTGTTCCTGTCGTTCAGACGAACGCATTATAAAGGAAGAGCATTGGTTGCAATTGTCAACAAAGCTTTACTGATCGAACGATTATTAGCTGAGACGTAACTTTGTATAATGTTCATCACTGAGCTGAGCTGAGTAAATTTTAACGCTTAAGTTTTACCGGCTCCATCTGCGATTACATTCATGTTTGTTCGTCGCATACCCGAGGAATCGCTAGCGTGTACATTACCTTCGTAACCATCCAAGCGTTGAAAATGTTATGTTTAAACCTTGGCAAACTTTCGATGGTCAGGTAGTCACCCACGTTTACGTAGTTAAACATCGTAGTTACACAAGCGATACTCGGTCCATTTCATCATCATCAACCGGTTGCCATGGGTGAACCCAATTCCTTCACGAACACTGATATGGTTGCTAGCCTAACCACGTGTAGTTTATAGTGAGGCACGTCCCGGTCAGTCATTGCCCCGAAGTTTGAGTGTGGAGCATGAAAGGCGCAGAGGAGGGGCTGATCTCCCCACCCAAGCTAGCAGAAACCGTACGGCTTTGCGCGCTAGTTCTAAACACCTGCTACGGATCGGAATGGACCTGATGGTTGAAAATGGAATAGGATGACGACTGATCACCTACATTGTAAGCGTGTAGGTGACCGTGGGAACTGTTCGATAACTAGGTGATTTGGGTCTTACAATGTGTACGTTGTATCTTTAGCCGTATTTAAGAAAAGGTGTTAGACTTCTTTGGATACCGTTATAAGCCTTTTATCGTATTTCTTAAGTAACTCACTGCGAGGGCTTTGACAAAGTCCTTAATTCATCAGGTAGTCAGTTCATATCGCAAAGATTTCGCATAACACGCACTATTCTGTTGTTAAGGTCCATGCCCCTCTGCAGTTGCGTTGCAACTACTTTGCCGCCAAGGGCGGACGTAAAATTGTCATTTGTAAATCTGAAAATCCTCTTAATTTCGAGCGGCCCTTTAATATTTCGTTTCATACAACAACAGAAAATGATCTAACTTTAGAGTGCCGCAGTAAATACAGGCATTTGTATTGATGTAATAGCCGTGAACAAAATTGACAGACACGCTTTTCGTGCAATATTAGCAGCATGGGAAGAACTGCGAATTTGTGGGCCTTGTCTGGATCATTCATGATTGCAATTAGTTCATTATAAACTTGGGTTTTGGGAATGCGCTCCCAGGGCTTGCAATGCTAACAGTATTTCTTCGCCACAACATTTACAGTGACTGCTCAAGTACTCCATCTAGTTTCTACAGCCCGCTTGATACTTAGACGTGTCACTTGCATCAAGACATTCCAGCGGTGTGTTGAGGTAGCAAAGAACGCGAATAACCCGTGCATTATACCAAAAAAACGTAACACGTTGGATCGTCAAAGAAGCTGCGTGTACAAAACCAGGTTCATCGAATGCTTTGCGCATGTCACGAATGTGGCTTTCGGGTTAATTTCGGAAATGCGTCACTGGAAACCTGATCGGTAGCCCACCATAACAGCACCATTGTCAAATGCTTGGCGTTGGTGCTCATCAATCTCTATCCCATTCTTCTCCACTTCCTCCAGAACCAACCCAGAATTTTTTCTGGACTATTTCTGTTGGTCTCAATGAAGCGGTGAAACGACTCTCAACCCTCACTTCTTTTTCATTCATTTTCATGTAACGCAACACCTCACGCATCCGACATTTTGTGAAAACATCGGGAGTGCTAACAACAATTAAACGAAAATACTTGCTTTCCTTGAAGTTCTCTATGACTTTCTGTGTCACCTGCTTTGTTCGAAGGTTCACAAATCCATTTTGTACTTCCAGAGACAAATGAGAATTCAAATTGATTCATCGCAATTAGTTTCCAACCCGCACAGGTAAGTTACCAATCCGGAAAAGCACCAGACGCGCGTTTCGCCCTATTGGCGCTCGTCAGTGGTGCGCATCCATCGGTCCCCTACTGGTGATCGAACCCATGACTGCTGGAGATTAACGACAACTAGCCAGCAGCTTATACCACTGAGCCATGGAGGAGGACAGCCGACCATTACGAATTGAAACCTAGCTGCGATATAGCCCGACCCATCATCCACTGCCGTGCACGTTATTGCCCGTGCAGAGGACAGTGGTTGGCCGTCACGGTCAGGTTTTCCCTTGCCAGCGCCGTGAATCCACACAGCAATTCGCAATGGTCGGCTGTCTTCCCCCATGGCTCAGTGGCATAAGCTGCCGGCTAGTTGGGCTTAGCCTCTATCAGTCATGGGTTCGAGCCCCAGTAGGGGACCGATGGATGCGCACCACTGACTAGACCCAACAGGGCCAAAGGCGCCTCTGGTGCTTTTCAGGAATGCTAACTTGCCTATGCGGCTTGGAATATAATTGCGATGAAATAACTTGAATCATACCGAAACCCGTCTACTTATTCGTAAACAAATGAGAATGGTTGCTTTTCTTTCCCATTTGAATTATCATCAAATGTTCACGAAGAGCACGGTCAAATTTGACCAACCTATTTACCTATTCCGAAAAATCCCCTCTACTTTACAGCTTTCTTTTTAGCAAATTGGACGTTTTCTCGGTGACCATGCAAGCTCATCTGTTTTGCGAGAAATCTAACGATATCCTGTCATCTAGCTAGAATTTCACGCTGCCACTTTGTTTCCTTTTCTACAACTGATTGCTCCATTTTGAGGAGGGATTGAGCACGCGATTTGCTAGATTCGTATTTATACGCTTTTGCATTTAGTTTCCACCAGTTTCTGAAACCCTCAGCAGACGAAAAACCAAACTATCCGGTTGAAAGCATACTACAACCGGAACTAATTGGGCCACTTTCCATGGAGACGACACCATACGTGTTCGCCATCTTCACCCACCAGTTCGCAAATTAAGAGAAAAACAATTCGTCGTCGGATTCCTAACCTCAGCATTTGTATTGAATCCAGGTAGCGCCACTTATTGAATTCATGACTAAGATGCTACACAGCAGTACATCCGAGCCGGACAAGCATAGGGTGAATTTCATGGTTAATCTCAACAGGCCAATGACATGTGCATAAAATAGTGCAAAAGTGTAGTTGCATTTCCAATTCTACAAGTTCGCGCGCATCTTTTGCATAAACATTACAAATATTTCTCGCTGCACCCATGGTATCAATGTCGCTTTCTGTTTTGCGGAGATCAACGTACGCATTACCAATTTAACCTTCGGTCTCAGTTAGATTATCACTCTTCATTTTTACCATTTTAGCCATATAAGTAATTTTACTGAAATTACACTTAGTGTGAATGACGCACTGTACTAAAAATGCCGTCTCTGGCCCTCTGTAAGGTTTGCACAGATGCTAGTTTGTCAGTTAACGGTAACCAGAACAGCGGTAGTTGGATTGTTATCCTCCTTTGAACGGCTTATTCTCTTTCATTTCCACTGTCCTCTTTTGAAGTGACTGAGGGTGTACATCAATTATCAATCGGTAGTTCTGTGTTAATCATGTCGCCATCAGATCAAAGTGCTGAGAGGTTCTTTGGACAAATATTAAGCCACTCCGTATAAAGCAGCATTTCGAGGTACAACATTCAGACACACGGTGGTTGTTGATGCCGATTTCTCAGAATATGCCAGTTGGGCTTTCGTCCACTTGTGTCGTATGCAGGCTTTCCGTCGCTTGCATCGTTCTCACTGACCGTGTCGAGATCATTTCTTGCATACTAGAGATGCACAGAGCATTCAGTCCTAATAGTGGAGGACGCCAGGGCAATTGTACGCCAAACAGCGTGCCAACCGTGTAGGCCCTCGTTAATCACCGTGGATAGCTGAGAAGAGGGGGTATAGAAGCCTGCAGGTGTTGTATTATTAATGGCGAGGAAATAGGTGCCAGATTATGTTCTCGGTAGGTTCTACAAACTCTCGCGTAAACCATTCAATTCGTGATGGGCTCACACAACAGCAGTTAGGACCACAACAGAAGTTATTGATATAACGGAAAACGGAAGGTGAGCCATGCATTCCATGTTTAGCGAATATATCATTTTCTTGCAATGAGACAATCTTCACATGGAATCCGTCAACTGTGGATGCACCAAGTTAATACTGTTCTTGGATGGATTTTAACAAAGTTGGTTGGACTATTTTACTTGTGAACAAATGAAAATCTGCCTTTTTATCTGGGTGTGTTTAAGAGAAACTGTGACTTTATGCTTCCACTTGGCTTTCGTGATGCAACGCTGCGCCGTGTGTTTGGCGGCCCAAGTTAAACAACATATGTTAGCACATGCGCTTGTTGGTCAAGCTCCACATTCTCTCCGATGCAATTTCGATTACTCCTGATATGATGAAAATCCCCGATCCGTTCTTGGCCTCGCTATCGACCATGAAGCTGACAGGGTCAACCCTAAGACATTTGTTATTCCGTGATTAGTGCGACTCAGGATGTTGGATTTAGTTCACTAAAAGCAAGTGATAGCTTCAACTAATCTTGAGAACAACAATTTTTGCAACTCTGCTTTCCGAATATCCAGTTATGTAAGGAAACGGGACAACTGCTCAGATTGGCGCGATTAAAAAGTCGAGAGCAGTCAATCCACATTATGCTGAGAACGCTTCAGACATGTTAACATTGGTACAGCGCGAACGCACGTCGGATTGCAGCGAGGTTATAGGAGTTCTGGGTAGATCTGAATAGCTGTTGAAGACGCATAAACATGTGTCTGGCAAACTATGTTTCCTTGCAACAAAATGTAGTACACTTCGATGTGTTTGGGTAGAACAACGTGGCTCTTGGTATTGGCTTTTCAGACTAGCTTTTCAGACTAGCTTCTGGGATCTGTGGGCGGTTAAATACACGAGTTTGCAGTATCTGCGCTTTCTTAAATTGTGGGGTGCAACCTCATTAGAAGTGTCGTTTAATTTGAACTAGGTATGGGTCGTTCCGATCACATGGGTAGGATTCGACGTGGTTATTGCACTATGCCACCTCTGCACGGTTCACTATGATCAATTTAGCTATTGTTGGATCACGACCGTTAGAGATAATCGGATATGGGAGTGGAACGCGGGACCAAATGATCCACGGTTGATAAGTTGCTCACTGGATAACAAAGGTGCACAACCAGCGCCTGGAATACTAGACAAAGTTTATCGTTGAGCTTTGGAGTTCCTGCATAACGTCTGGATTAGGCATTCCTTAGCTCAAAGACGGACGTGCCATAGGGTTTTCATCCTGTCTGTTTAGAGGAAAGCTACAAAGGTGCGCGTTCATCTGAGGACCATGTTAGCTGGACGGAGGTAGTACAAGTTAAGCGCGCACGCAATTCGTTCTTACTTGAAATTTTTCCTTGGTGGTTTGAGAAACGTATGTCAATTGAAGCTGCTTGTATGAAAGTCTTCCAGTTTGCGTAAACCTGCACACAACACTGAGGTGAGTGTGCCTGACCACTGTAGTTTTTTCACCTATCTAACATTGTGTTAGCTTCGACGATGTCATCTTTCGTGACGAAATTTCTATACTTGTGGTTAAACTATTGACTTAGGGCTGTCCAAACTGTAACAGGCCAGTTTATATAAAGGCGGCAGAAGAGCAAAGATACCTGAATGCCATGAACATCGCCGACGGTTTAGGAAGCCTGATCCATGCTCGTGGGCGTCATTGAGCTAGTCCCATAATCCTGCAGGATGGATTGTACCTTGAATACACGGTAGCTGTGAATCGTTGTTGCCTTCAATGAAGCAAAAACGAACTCGGTGTGTCGAGCAACATTCTATTTGTTAGAAAAACAAGCTTATTTTATACCTCCAATCAATTGGAGGCATTCACAAATTGGCTAATTTATCCGGTCGATCTTCTAGTGGTAACCACTTGGGTTCTGTTCTCACCAGTCCAGGTTAATTACCCTCTTGCTGCCATTGAGTGAGGGCTGTCGACACCAGGTCGGTTTGGGGTCACTGTTATTTGCTCTCCAGCTACCACCATTATATGTGTGATCTATTCGGTGCTCACTTTATTGAATCCTTATAAAAGAACCTGAACCTTTTCCAACAATATCTAGATTGCATGACAGTACACGTCGATGGAATGCGGTGTTCATCAGATAAAATTTGGAACTGAATTCATTCTTCCACCAGGGGCCTGATGGCGAAGGTTTCCCTTTACTGCCACTATATCTAAATAAGTGGGTACCTGGCGCAACGGAAAAAGTCGGTTGTCAGACCTTAACACGGAAGCTGACTAGTTCCCGAAGTCACCAACCGATAGACCATAGGCCCATCATATCATGAGTGAGGTAACTGTTAGTTAATAACGAGATGAATAGTCTCTTCTTCTCTGAAAGCCTCATCACTAAGTGGAACATGGTTTTCTACAGGCCCGGTCACGTGCTTTATGCTAGCTGGACCTTGTTAATCAAGCCAGGACGGATGCAGATACTGAGAACATTTGTCTTTGTCTCTCTCAATCTGTGTAAAGCATTTGAACGAGTTTTACACTTTAGGTCGTTAAAGAAGCAAAAGTCTGTTGGCCCTTGAAAAGCAGTACTCGCTTGGATTTTGGCATACCACTTTGCAAGTGATGAAAATGACAACTGCTTCTCACTTCTCAACACAGTCACAAGTGGAATAAACCTAGTTCGTTTATTGTTTCTTTTCTATGTAAATGATATCTTCGGCAATATAAAGCATAGCACTTTCCATATGGGCAGGCAACATAAAGTTGCTTATTCTTACAGTAGTAACGATACAACTGAAATCTTGGGACGCATTCATCTCTTGGAACTTGGTGTTATTTGTGGTAAATGTCATTTGCCGCAGGTAGGCGAAAAATATTATGTTTTACATTCCACCAAACAGCCTTACCTATCGTACGTTACTTCGTGACCCGGCTTGCGAGAAGGGCACACCTTCAATCTTTTAATGCGGTGTGATTCCTAAATTAAGTGTGCGACAAAGGCGTATGTGACGTTTCTTCTTCTTCTTCTTCTTCTTCTTCAGTAAGCCCCGGCTTCTGCTTACCATTATGTATTGCTCAACAGTGAACATATAACTGCGGAATTCTAACTAATAGGCTGTTGGATGAGTTCCACGCCTTTACCAAAAGAACAATTTGAAGCTCCAGAAAACTTTCATCGAGCGTTATGCTGTCCTAAGGCTCAAACTCAGAAGGTTGTAAAGAATGATATTAAACCTGTGTCTTCTGTTCAGATTCATACACAACCATGCTCACATCTCAATGGTAGGTCTACGCATGGCGCTGAAGTGTAGATATAATACACGCAATGGGAGTTGCAAGCTCACAATTCCAAGGATGAAAACAAGAATGATAAAAACCGATACTGTTGGGTCTTCAAGCTTAACGACAGCGAAGCAAGATGCATTAGGAAAGAAAACTCCAAAGATAAAGCGAATTTATACGACCTATCAAGGTGCTACTGTTTTAATGGACTATCGATGAGTCCTCATGCAGCCTAAGAGAGATAGATGTAGCAATGTAGTAAGGAAGAAATTGAAGATGAAGGTAACCTTCTTAACCAAAAGAAATAAAAGTTGATCACCGTTACTGAGTCATTTTGGAAGTCTTTGATCTGTACCCATCAGCCGTTGGCACATATCCTATCAGCAACTTTTCTCCTCATCTCTAACATTCCTGTATGTCACTATGAATCCCGCAAATGCCTAGATATGCCCAGAGTTGTTTCCACGCAGTTATTAATCTGCGTAACCAACGTGAGGCAGTTCATAAGGCACTTAACAGTTAAGCTTTTTAGTAGCTTTTTAAATGTAAGAATCAAAGATGAACTCTAAGCTCTGGAAAATTGCCCCAAAAAGCTAGAATTTGCAATAAATTTCATGGCTCTAAAATGTCTCTCAATGCTTAGACCGCCGTATAAAACACTATGTCTAGGTAGTGGATTTCATCGTTCTTGGTAAACCATACAGGAAGTTGTTCCTGACAATATATATGAACCAACTGACGCGAAAATCTCACTGCTGTGATTTTTATCCGTGTGAGTATAATGGAGTAAGGTCTATCTTACCGAAACGGTTGCTGAATATCGGAACACGCTAGAGGAGATAAGACAGACGACTTCTGCAACCATCTCCATACTGCACCTTTTTTCTATGCTTCTTCAACATTGTTCACTCCCCCAAAACAAGATGGAACTAACCAAATAATGTGCAGCTGACTAAACCACTCAAATTTTTTACCCGCTTACAATCTCCCGGTCTGAGAAATGAAGCGAAAGCCACCCATGATCGATGGCTCATTGGACTACTGCCAGTGCCTTTGAAAATGAAGGCCCCATCTGCCGCATTGCAAATAAAGTCATCGCTGTTTTTGGAGACCATGTGTCAGTACAATTCCTGAAACAGGCCTGATGGTTCTTTACTGTTTGGCATACATGGCTTTATGTTAGCGCTCCAGAATTACATAAGGTATGAGAGCGCGAAGCGTTTACAATAGCTGATCACTCGGAGTTAAAGCAAAATCAAGCAAATAACTTGGGATGCTCTATTGAAGCCGTGCTTCTTTGCAAAGGTAACTGATTGTTTCACTTCCATTTTCCGTTAAAATACGGTGATATTCTCCGACGATACAAAAGTCAGAGCCATTCGACGCGAAGATTCTATAAAGGGCTAATACCGAAAGCAGACCCATGATGGCTTGTTCATAGGTATGAAGAATTCCTTCATCAGAACGTCTTCTTGGAATACTCAGGTGCTTCTCTTCCTTAACAAAATGAATGCGTGTGCTACTGGCTGGACAATTTTGTAACACATGTAGCTACTTACATGCACGCCAACTTCATCTGCTGAACTCGTCTCTCGTCAATGCCATCTTGGATATCATCTTCCGTAAGCATTATTTAACTGTGAATACTTACGCATCCGTCAGAAACATGAATGTGTCACTTTGGATCTGTCACTATGCAAGAGCCATCTCTTGCACCTTGAGAAATGAAAATGTTTATTTACTTACTTGGTCATGGTAGCACTAAAAGGTACATTCGAGTATTTCAACCCCACCATACATTCGCACAATAGTTCCCGTATACATCAGATAACAGTAAGGCGCGCACGTTGTGTGATATTTGAGAGGATAGGGAAGAGGGAATCGCTGGCAAAAGTTTAATGTAATTTTTGTGAACAGCGTTTTGACCAGTCAACTGTGTGACCAAGTCTGTTAAAGCATTCCCGAGAAGTGACGATAAGCCTTAAATAAACTCTTCCCGAATTATGCGCCCTTTCATGCTCTAATGCATTTCTTCTGATGGTGCCGTCATGGTTCATAAGTGCATTTAAATGATTGAAAGGATGACCGTATTTTGAACTGGCAGATATTTACCTGCAGATGAGATGGAAATTCCAGTCCTCTAAAGTGCAAACCGAATGGAGTTCTCGGTATACCCGCATCTTGTGGTTGATGTCAACCATAAGCATACCACGTATATGAAAAACAGTCGGCTGATAGCCGAATGGTGTAGGGTGTCTACCTTGTAACTGATAAATTACCGAATGGCTCGAATGGGCAGACGTCTTCGCCGTATCCATAACCACTGAGAACGGGTAGCGATCGCTTGTCAGCGTAGCGTTGTCATGACGTAACGCGGCACAAGTACTAGGAAACCATCGTCCTTTCTCAAATACTGCGGACTGATTTCTATTTCATACGCAAGGCCGTTTGTGATGAATTGATCTTCATATATGGCCAACTGATTAAATGGATTGCTTAAGAAGGACAGTTTGATTCCAAGCGTCGTGAGGTTTCAGCAACTTAGGATTAGAAGTAAATATTTAGGCTACCAGCCGAGCCTGGTTACAACAAGCAAAATTCCATCATGTGCGTGGGAACCCATATGAAAATTCCAAGCTTGCGTTGAATGAATGGGTCAGCAACGTCGTCGAAGTTTTTGTGTATTGTATCTGGGGAACCCTAACCAGGCTTGACGCCACATACTGCTACAGACAAAACACGAAGCTGAGCGACACAAGTTCAGTTTGATCACGCCATACTGTCGGTTAGAAAGTCGCCGAAACTTGTACACCTTTCATATCTGTTAGCCAAGGAATATCCCCTAATTACGTCATATCTACCGCCACTTAATCTGTGTTTACTATCCGGCTAAACGTTGCCGTAAATCACATACATTAGCAAATATCGCTTGGGCACTTTGGGAGATGATATATATTGACGCAGGTTGCAACAACCATCATTGTCCTACGAATTCAAGGTGGGCTTTTAAGCATGCTTCAAAGTGAACACTTTGGTGAATCTAACAAAAAGCTTTTAATTTTTCAACGTATTTGCTTGTCTCCATTTTGTGATTCTCATCCCCGCCTCCCCAAGGGACTTGCCAAGCACTCGCTTGTTTTACCCGTAGCACATCATTGGATTGCGGACAAATGATGGCTTCGATTATTGTCGGAGAATATATAGTAGAGATAACTGATCACACGTAATTCAGCATGCAGTTTTCATGCAGAATTTCTGGCAGTTCGTCCTATCCTTATTGAAACACCATGCGTCATACGCCACGAGCATATCCCTCCTGGTGCTGGTGTTGAAAATTGTTCGCTACGTTCAAACTTGGGGTTGGGGTACCTAAAGTGTCGTTGGATCGCAACAGGCAATCCCTATTGAAACCTGGGTTCGCCTTGTTACGTTGCCTTGTTGGACCTCCTAAGAAAGTTGCGAAGTTTGTTTATCCGCATGTGGTCCACATTCAGCGACGAAGTTCGAGTCCGCACTGTCAGGTGGACTTATCGCAACTGTTGTGTAAACACGGAGTTCATCAAAGACACAGTGAGCATCTGAATGAGAGAAGCCAGTAGAACACCACCCGCGATCACGTTGTTGTAGGCAATGTTGAACAGCTTATCAATTCTGCCCTGTCAGATTTCAATCCCAGTTGCAACCAGTTCTTTGCAAGCGAGATGTTTATCAGTGTCAGTGTGAGGGATATCAGTCATGGATTTCTGGCGTGGAGCTACACATACACACAGCTGATAGTTTCACTCAGCCCAACGGTCGCTGGAAAATACGCAACAATGATAATTGTATTAAGTGCGAACAACAAGGCAGACGTCTACCACCACCTAACCTTCGTGAACATTTTGTACGCCAACATAAATACCTACACAGTTGACAGGTGCGCTCAAGGTTTCACTGTAGTAAGTTCGCAACTTAGTGTTAGCGAGTTAGGGACCTGCAGAGAAAGTGACTGCTTTCATTAGCTGCAAACGTAAGTTAATTTTCCGACTATGCTAAAATCTTACTCAAGTTATGTGTCGTATCTTTGTAGTTACTTTTTGTTATGTGAAAAACCTGAAACATAAATAATGAACCAGTTCCATCTCCGCAATAGCAATAATAATACTTCATTGTCAAGATTCGAACAATGTAGCAAATGTTTTGTTGGAGAATGCTTTCAGTTTTCTTTCATGGTAACGAAAATCGGTTTAGTTACAAATCAGCTACAATACATAAACTGAACAACTTTAAGAAATGCATAAAACGTTGCAAGTTCCCCATCAAAGAGAAGCGGATTGATTAAAAACACGACAAATTGCAAAATCCTAGGAATGCATTCAATTATGACAATTACATTTTTACTGCCGTTTTTCGTAAATTGTAAAATACTCATCAGAAAGGCTTTATAGATTGTAATTGGACAAATCGGAAGCCGAGAAAGGTGTACAACTTGAACACAGCTTCACACAGAACCTAACGTTTTGGCAGTCTGAACAGATTGGTTCCATTGGCTAACGCGCAGTTGTTTATACGCAATTTCGCGATTAAAAATGACATTGAATATTCTCGTGCGATTGCAGTAATCAAAAGGCTGTTCCACTGCATCCTGAAAAACTGGCAGTTTGTAAAATATTTCTCTGTTTTCCAGTAGTGATCCATTATTCCATTGTTCTTTCCTGCTCTTCAGTTTTCCCCTGCGCGTTGCCTCTGTTAGGATCTGACGGCTTCAGTATGTACTTTAACAGGAATGGTCTATTATGCTTTCTCTAATTCGGATTATTATTGTGTTTACGAAAGAAGAGCGTTAAAAACAAAGGAGTAACTTAACTAACAAATATGCTTGATGGCATCCGGTTCCGGATTTGCTTGTCACTGCGGCTTCCATAGGACAGCCACAAGATGCCAAAGCCTACAACAGGACCATGGGTGGTTTGCGTTGCACCAAACACAGTTCCATCCACACACCACAACTTTGGCGTAAACCAGAAGGAATAAGACCGGGAGGCATGTGGATGGGAGCCACGTTTCATCAACAGGAGCCGGCCCATACTTCTTTAACAAGCAGAGAAGTATTCATGGCTAATTAGGAAACCATATGTACACAAGACGGTCGCTGGACCGTAACCCACACTGGTTGCATGGAATCACTCTTTGAGCCTAGTACGGCCACGTGGGCCGTGTACCACGCCATCCCAGCAACGATTCACAGTCGCTTGGAACCAGTAATCATGGTGGAGGGTGTTAGAAAGGTAGGCACCTCGTCAACATTCACATTTAGCGCTGCGACCCTGGGGATGTCAAGAGATAGACAATCATGAAATGACAGTATCAAATAAAATATATCCACTAAAGCTTACGGATATGCCGAGATATCTCTTCGCCACATGGGTGGTAAATTCATGCTGTCTGGAAGAGAGCTAAAAATGCAACAAACGCGAAAAATTAACGAAGTTACCCAACTTTCATTTAAGCAACGTGTGCAAGTAAATGAAAGCTTATTCAAGTCGACATTAAAACGAGGTGACAGAATAAGCATTTAGAAAATATAGCAAACTAACCACCTGAACTAGAAAAACAGCACACGAACAAGCGGTTAGTAAATCGAATGGAAGCACATGCAGCACACCCTGCGTCGGTTCTGCCTATGTTCTCTGCAGGACCCGTCGTCGCTTCGGTGTTGGCTCCGAGTGGCCTTGCTTTTGGCTCACTAGACCTGTCTGACTCAGACGTTCACGACAGCACGTACTACAGCACCAGGCCCTTCGATGTAGATGGAGTACATTCCATTGGCATCTGTTTCTTCCGCACCTGCAACTTCTTCTCCCCATGCACGAAAGCTTTCTCTTGCACCTCGTCAACTGCCTTCCTGATCAGATTGCGCCATGCCCACCCATCAACCGCCTTCGATTCTGAACACCAGAAATCAACAGCATATATATATATATATTATACAACCTGTGGTACAGATGTTTAGCCATCGGAATCTTGGTTGAATAGACAAACGGTAAGGATAACAACAAGCACAACAAAAGCTTTTGTGTCCAGTTTGACTATCACATTTTTTGAATGATTTTTCAGTTTTTTAGGGGGAGACATGAGGGACACCGCGACACACCGATGCACACGTCCGCCATTGACATCGATCTTAAATCATGGATTCCAAGGTATTCAAGCAGCAATTATCTGCATCTCTCGGACCCCAACAGGGAACGCGACGACAACCGGCCGAGGCCAAGTGTTTCCTCAGCTTTTTCATGCGGCTTCTCCAAGTTGCAGGCTGTGCAACAGACCGTCTCTTTTAACCCTCTTCAGCAGCCGCAATCAACTTAAGACGCAGGTAACGCTAAGCAAGCATGCGCAATACTTGCCCCAGCCATCGCAGTTGATGCGGTGAGACAAGCTCCTCGAGTGAGTGGCTTCCACTTCCCAAGACATGCTGTCTAACTTCCACATTGCTCACTTGATCCCGCCATCACACACGGGCAATAGACCGCAGACAGCGGTGCTGGAAGACGGATAGTCTGCGCGAGTCACCTTTACTAGTGGGTCAAGTTCCGCATCCGTACGACAGTAAAGCGTGGACAGTTACACAATAGACCCGCCATTTGATGGAAAGACGAATGTTGTGGCGACGCCACAAGTACCTCAGTCTGGGAAAAGAGAGGTGTGCTCTTGAGACGCGTATCGAAATCTCGTTTCCAACATCCCGGCAAGCAGTGATGCAACTTACCAAGTAGCCAAAGCTCTCCACAATCTCCAGCGACTCTCCACCAAGAGTGAGTGCAGGCACAGGCACCTGCCAGTATTGGACGAAAACCTTACATTTTGATGACGAAAAGTACGTACCATATTTTGATGCTTCAATCAGGAAGCGGTTTAGTGCAGGTTGGACGGCGTGTGGATCGTCACCCAGCAAGATGATATCATCATCATAGTTCAAATCAACAACTCGACTACCTGGCAATAGCTCAGCGCCAGCTTTCAAAGATTCACCCAGAGAGATCTTTGGGACATCCTCAATGGCAAAATTGAATAGGAGCGGAGAGATGGGACATCCTTGTTGAACTGCACTGGAGAGCATAAAGGAAGGCGAAAGTTTGGCATAAGCCCTAAGTATGCTCGAGGTCAGACCATAGAGAGCGCGCAGTATGGAGACGAAATTCTCGAGAAAGCCATACCTCTACACGCAGTGCCACAGTACCGTACCATCGACAGAATCGAAGGCTACACGAATATCCAAGAACACAGCAATCGTTGGTCTGTGATACACATGGTGGAGCTGGAGGATCTGGCGGAGTGTGAAGAGTTGATCGAAGCAGCCGCGACCAGGGCGGAACCCAGGCTGTTCTTCTTGCTGCAGCAATACGTTTTTTGGGGGATAGCCTGCGAAGTATGATGGACACCAACAACTGCAAACGACGGGGACTAAGGTTATACCCTTATAGTTGGAGCAGATTGTGCGCAGGCTACTTTGCAGATGGGGGCCACTATCGATTTACCTCAAGCTGATGGAAGTTACACTTTCCACCAAACTTTTGAGAACAAAACCGTGCGTTCGCGAACCAGCAAAGAGCCGCCATCTATAAATGCAGCTGGAGGAAGACCATCAGGCCCGGGGGCTTTATAATGCTTCATGGAGCGGAGCTCCTGTTTGATTTCCTGGTAAGAGGGAGGGTCTCTGAGGGTAAGGCTCTCGGCACCAGTGCGTATGTCAGCGGTAATAGATGAAGCTGAGCGGCAAGAAAACACCGAGTCAAAAGGTTCGGCCCAACTTTCCAACCGTCGTTGGAGATTGGTGCTTAAGGTGCCATCCCCTTCGCAGATTGTTTCATTTATACCAGATCGAACAGCTCCGGTGACTAGAAGTACATGGAACAGTTTTCTGGTATCGCCTGAGACTAGAAAACGCCACCTCCTTAGCAACTTCAAACCAACAAACTTCGTTTTCAGACTCCTGCACAATTGTCAACTCAGGTATTGTTGTTCTTCACTTTGGATGGAACCCGATGGGATCAAGCGGAGTTTGTCCATCAGCAAAAAGGAGACGGCAGAAATCCAATGCTTCTGTAGGTGACGGGTAACTACACGTGTCGATACTGGCGGAACTTAAGGCCTTTTTTATCTGCTCCCACTGCGAATGGCGGTCACCACCAATAGTTTAACCAAGCAATATTGACAGTGAGGCTTGGTATTTGGTTAAAATTGCAGAGTTTTGTAGAGTTGCGATGTCCGGTCGGTAATGAACGCGCTTGAGTGATCCTCCGAAACGCATGCAAAGCTTAGCACGAACCAATGCGTGATTGGAGTCTAGATGAGTTGATCAGTACCGTCGACATTCTTTTACGCTTCCTCACCATCTGTAGCTGATTGCTATGTGATCAAGCTGGGAGCACTCTTGCGTTTGTGAGGGCGGGTGCCAGGTAGCAGTGTGGTTCATCGAGTGCCGAAAATTGTGCTTTACACACATAAGCGATGAGCAGAGCAAAGTGCAATCAATCGGTCTCCATTGTCTGATCGACTGCCACCGAGGCCAAAACTACCCCGAAGGTGGTACTGGCTTGGTGGCAGGCGGCCCACCTGTGCGGTAAATTCTCCGGCAAAAGTGACTGTTTCAGTCCTTTTGGATGAACGCAGGAATTCATGTCGTTGATGGCGAAAGCTATTATTGACTACATCCGGGTTTCAGTCTGTAGAGGCGCAGGCGGAGACGACAAACAAGGCACGCTTAACGTCTCGATGTCTGATTACATTACATGAACCTCTTAATTGGGCTGCGCATAGCCGACTGTTGACTGGGATCCAGTTAAGCAGAGCTGATTCGGCGCTGACACTCAGTACAACCCGAAAACCAGGTTGGCCAGAGACGGCAGCTTCTAGGTCTCCGGAAAGCCTCAAGTGGAGTTTGACGTCAGGGTTTACCGGAGAGGCTATTCTGAAGATGGCGCTAGAATCTTGTAATTTGGTAGCTGAAAGGCAACAGATGTCTACCGAGAGCGTTTCAACACTACGGGCCTGAGATGCTTGTCGTTCGATATGCATGAAACTTCGGGCATCAAACGCTGCTAGGATGAATGCAGAATCAGGTCTAAGAAGAGCTGGAGCCTCGGTGGAGTGAGAGACGGTTGCAATCGCAGGACATTGAAAACCGGGAGTTTGACTGTTGCCTCCATCAGTTGAGAGAAGTGGGTCGATGGTGACGGTGACCGAAAAAGACATTAGAGTACATATAGATGAAGGACGGGAGGTGAGGTGATCTGTGAGTGGAGGTTCATGAGTTGAGTTAGCAGAGATGATAGGCATAGCAAGCGCAGTAGTAAGCAGTGTGGTTCATGATTCATTAGTGGGCGTGATACTACCCGCTTGCTCAGGCCGAAGTAGAAGGTTGTCTTAGGGGGCTCTACCCCGAGCCTTTGTTCGAAGATCTAACCTACAATGCAGCAGGTGATGTGAGGGCGTTGCAACCCGTTGGTTCCTGCACCCTTCGGTCCGTGAAGGACCAAGGGGCCAAGACTCTCTTGAAGAGCAAGCCACTCAGGAGGAGTCAAGGAAGTGACTTTATTTAGTGGCTAGTCACATCCGCCATGTTGCAGGGTTGTTAAACAGACATTTGTGGTTTTTTTATAGAGAGAACGCTTGTCAGACGAAAACCCGCCACCTGCTGGAACACTGCTGCCGAACCGTTTGCTGGAACTTGAAAAACCCGAACCACCCAGCTAGCACAACGAGGAGGTCGTTCGACCAGCCAGTCAAACATAAGAACGTGATTGGCTTAACTTGATCATGTCCTGGTAACGAAGCTTAGGTTTTCCCACATGCCGCTTTCCCACAATCAGATGACCATGTAACAGCTGCTTCGGTATCCGCGTCAAATACATACAGCCCACATGACCGAGGAATTCAAATATACCAGGCGTTGTATTAACATGGCAAGAGTCAGTAGTATTTAAGTGCTACTGAAGTAGTTCTTCAATTATTGGTAATTAAGATCTAACAGAGACACTCGGTTTTTATTAATAATCACTAGGAATGCAAACGCTGTGCGAGCAGGTGGAGACATCTTGGCATACACTAGGTTGATGTTCCTTTGCGCATAGAAAATCGGGATGGAATAACTGTCTCATGCACCCCTTCACATTACTCGATGGTGTGATTTCGACGCACATCACGGAACAATGGCTAATACAGTAGCAGAATATTCGGAATTGCAATTTGTGTTTCCGCTGCTCTAGGTGAGGAAAAGACAGGCTATTGAGACAATAGCATCTTGATACGGACGTCCATCCATTATCTTCACGCGCGTATTTACAATGGCGTAATCTTTCCAAATCGCTGGTCAGGTGAACGCGGATGATTCAATGGATCCACTGCTTGTTTTGCTGGTGAGTGGCCTAATGTTGTCTGTAATCACATCACGCATGTGCGGCGAAGAATTTTACAGAGCCGCTGGGTGAACACAAACACCCCTACAGTACAATTCAGTGTCGTCAGAGCTGGCTGCGTTCCCCATTTGGAGAAGGGGACGTAAGTAAGCTCGAATAACAACTCAGGTATATACACGTACACTTTAGATTCAAGTCATTAACTGCGCTATCTCCATAGAGCGCAGTCCTGTACTTAGGGATGCATCTACGTCTTTACCTTTACTCAGGTTCCGCGAGTCGCGCAGTCTGTGTTTGCTTAGATGTACCAGAATACTCTACCGAGCTGCGAATTAAGGTACTAAACGCTTTTCAAACGGCACTACTTCAGCGGGCCAACTGATATAGACTCGTGGTAAAGGTGTAGAAAGTGCACCTTCTTGCTTTTCATAAATATAGAGAAGAATGTAACGGTCTCAGATTTTACCAGATCTCGACTCTCTATCTACTGCCCACGACCAGATGATGGAACAACGGTCGCAAGTCTAGTAGCAGAAACATTAGTCTGTTGAAGCGTTGAGCAAAGCGCTCCGTACTGCGGATCGGTACAACAATAACTTTTGTCAGAATAGTTGACATATATATGTATATATGTACACATATATATATATATATATATGGGAGTTCAAGTCGGCCGTATTGAAAAAGTGACCTGATACTATGGCCTACACCGGTTTATTTGGCAGGGGAAGCAATGAAATATCAATAGTTTTGATGCCAGTTGCACATCAGATGTTATTAGGTTTGTTGGGAGACACAAACCTACTTAGTTTGGGATAGCACATCGGATCACCGATTACATCGGATCACAGACCTGATTTCGGTAAAGTGAAATATGTACGCTGTTACCTTTAAGTTCAATCGTATTCACTTCCTGACAAAAACACCGCAGTTGTTTCTTCATTTGTCATCGAGAAAACGGGGAGCCCTATTAACTTACTGTGCTTGCGACTTGCCCATGCTGACACATACGGATCCACCTTGTGAACGAGAACTTTATCGTGGATGGAATGGTATGTTTTGTTTCGTGTTGTTCCGTTGTCCCATTGATGTTCACATCGTTAAAATTTCCAAGAAAATACGATACTTTAGTCAATGACTGATAAGTGGGTGTATAGGTTTCCATTGAGCCGAGATTTGTTAGATCCAATGAGTTGTCCTTGCTGCGTACGGAAGCAGACCATTTTCCAGCATTCCTTTGTGCACTTCAGTAGTCCTCTATCTGATCAATCAGATGGCTGTGTTACATCTTCTATACTTAACTGGTATTTCCTTAAACAATAGCCCCTAATGAAGAGGTTCTCAAATTTTTGAGGTTGTTCCCCACAAAGTGGGATCACCATAAACAACTCCCACAAAAAATGTTAGTTTAAAAAGTTAAGTAGCTATTAAGTATTACATTTTGGTTTTGAATTACAGAAAATGAGCACTATTGTTATTATTTTTATCCTTGAAATAAAGGAAAAATCTGTTTTGAGCAGGTTTTTATTAACTCATTAGTGATGTACGTCAATAAGACAGTTGATATTGCTCAGTTCCAACAATTCATGGTATATTTGGTGCACTTTCGGCTAATGCACATCGTAAGTCTTGATTCAACTTCTCTCCAGTCTTTGCTTTGGTTGTGGTCCCTGATCAAACATGGACAGATGCCAATGGTTTTTCATTTGTGTCAACCATCCTTCCCAAGTCTTCCCTTGGTAACCTTTTCCCACCATTACGTTCTGAACACTAATAATCTGTTTTGTCCCTTCTACATCATCAACCTTCGCTCGTGCATTTACTTGGACTGCTTATCTATGCTCCCACCTTAGTGTTCACGCAAATTTGTACTTCGACCTAGCCCGACACAAAACAACTACGATCGACGAGCGAGCCGATAGAGGCGCCATCTAGCTGCGCTGATTTGAAGGCTTTTATTAGTATTTTGGGAAATACAATCAGTTACCAAAAATTGTCGAATTCATTGAGCACTCACTAATGATTAGTAATCGATGGTTAATTAATGGTGACTAGGTAGTTAGTTGCATCTTTTGATACAGATGCTTTTGTTCGGCGGCAGGTGAATGCCCCAATCCTTCTACTTATAGTAATCTACCGTAAAATTCGATTTCACCGTTTTGGGGGTAAGTACCTCTAGGTTGAGAACCACTGCCCCAGTGATTCGGCTGTTGAAGGTGACTTTTTGACCCCTACAGATCAATCACTCAGCGTTGGTCCATGATTAATGGACCTGTGATTGAAGATGGAGTTTGTAGTGAAATGAATCAGGTGCAAGATTATTTTTCTCTGATGGTATGAAAGTCCTGAAGTGGTTGAAGCAATAATAATGGATTAGATACCGATGATCGGTAGTAGCTGTGGGAGATGTTTAAGGAATTTCCGCCTCCACATCAAATAAATGTAAAATGTACTTCGTGCATTTAGTGGTTAGAGAGAGCCGCCGGTGGGTTATGCCATTTGGTTGTCGTACCCGCACGATTTGGACAAAATAAAGCCCATTTCATCAAATGCGGTTGCATAAAAAACACAGAATTGTGACAGTCACATTTTCACATTCACATACACAGATTTAGTTTTTTCTCTCATATTGACTGTAATGCATTTCATACAACCACGTCTTTTGCCCACTCCGTTGGCGAGTATTTCAGGGCTTCACCATAAACAGACTTTGTGAAGAGCAAACAAACAGTCATACTGATTGCGAGATCAACGGCAGCTTCGAAAGTCCCCACATGCAGTTCGGTCGATTTACTTTCTTTTGGAGTGCGGTTCAACTACGCAAAATTGAGTAAGCCGCAGAAACTGAACACGTTTGCGAAGCCAACGATCCATAGACCTACGGGAGTACTGACCAGAATTAGTTCTAGTTTGTTGTTTGCTGCCGTGGAAGGAGGGTACACACCTTGTTACCTTACTTTGGTACAATACAATGTGTAAGGGTCAAGATGGGCTTAGAACATCTTACTGCGGTTAGACCCGGACAGCGAACAAGAAAAGGTTTTAGCATATTCCACACCATATTGGTCCATTTTCACATCGAAACACTTATTTATTTAGAATTGAGGGTTCCTCGCAGCCAGTTCCAAATCAGATAGTTGTCCATCATCATCAGCATCATTATACACGTTAGCTAGAGGTGGGAAACACCTCAGCTACTGTGCCGCAATACAAAGAAAAAAGGAGAAAAAAACAACTGGTGAAAGCTGGCTGAGCTACCGGTAACGGATGAGCATTGTTCCGATAAGCTAGCAGCCGGTTACTGTGCCTCAAAAAAATTACTATGCAAAATTATATAAGGTTAAATAATGAGATCGTGGTTGAAGGGGGAGGCTAAGAGGGATGGGGTGGGACAAAGAAACTCACAGCGCGAACGCCACTGAGGTCGGCTCCTAGCCATATCAGCAACTGTATTCAACCAAACGTGTTCATCTTCTTTCGGACCCTAACCAGGGAGCCGAGACGCCCCAACCCAGTCCAGCTTCGAAGTGAGGGCCTTCATTCCTCTCGACCAAATCATCGCTTGACCACCTCTCCACTTCTTCCATCCACACCCCCAGCGAGCAAACAACGTACGTCGCGGGAGTCGGTGGGCTGGCATGCATAAAACCTGGCCGAGCAATCGGAGCCCGGTGCGTGAAATAACGGTGCTGAGCGAGTAACTTCCATTTCCTTTGTCGTAAACAAGACGTCGAACACGCTCGTTGGTAAATCAGTGTTCCCACCAGATGTGAGTTAAATTGCGAAGGCACCGGTGGTCGAATGTAACTAGCCTCTTCAGGTCCGCTGCTTTAAGCGGCCAGGTTTCACAACCGTACAGTAAGGTCGAAAGTACCACTACAGTGTACACTCTACTCTTCAGAGCAAGAATGATCTCGCGCCGGCGCCATAAGTGGCGAAGGTTAGCAAAAGCGCCTCGAGCTTTTGCTATACGGTTCGTTATCTCATCTTCAGTCCTATGGGCGCTGATACAACTTCTCAGGTAGTTGAATTTTTGGACGATTTCTATCTGATCCCCACCAAGGGTCAGTGTAAGAAGCTGTCCAGACCAACCTTGGAGGAACGCTTTGCACTTCGATGGTGCAAAGCGAAGCCCGAAGTGACGGACAGCCAGTGATAATCTGTCCAGCGCGGCTTGGCACGTTTGTGAGCTGTCACATATTAGGGCAATATCATCAGCATACTCTAAGTCAAGAAGTCGTTCTCCTGGGAGCAGATCCACACCTTCTAACTAGTGTCTTGTGAACGCGATTTCCATGACTTCGTCAATAGCGAAATTGAAGAGGAAAGGTGACAGCGGGCATCCTTGTCTCACACCGCTGGACATAGTAAAGAGCGAAGACAGCTTGCCGTATGCCCTCACTCTGCCCGTGCTACGCGCATATAATGCTTGGATAATATTTACATATTTCTCGGGCACACCTTTCCTGAGTAGACAGTCCCAAAGTGTATGTCTATCCACCGCATCGAATGCATCTTTGCTATCGAGGAACACGACAAAGGTGGGCCGCCAATGTATATGACGGTGCTCCAACAACTGACACAAAGTGAAGATGGAGTCAATGCAGCCACAACCTCAACGAAATTTGGCTTGCTCTCCACGAATCTGACTTTCACGAGTGCCAGTCAGTCTGTGAAAGATGACAGAGGCAAGCAATTTGGAGGCGAGGGAAATCAGACTGATTCCTCTATGGTTGCCGCATTCCGATCGTGAGCCTCCTTGGAAAATTGGGACTATGACGGAGCGGCTCCAGTCGGTTGCGACAGTTTCCTGCTCCCACAGTTTCACTAGTAACCTGTGTAAATCATCCACAAGAGCAGGTTTCCCGATTTTGAAGAGAGCTAGAGAAGATCAGCTGGTCCCGCTGCTTTATTTAACTTCAACAGTTCCATCTCACGTTCGACTTCTGAGTTAGAGGGTGGATCCAAAGGGAGAGCCCACGGAGCGGGGCGATCAGTGGCCGGTGGGAAATTTACCAATTCCGACCGATTAAATTGCCTTTCAAATTGCTCAGCTCAACGCTCCAAGCATTTTGACAAGTTGTGGATAGGCTGTCCACCCTCGTCACAAATTGTTTCACTAACACAAAGTCTCCTGCTTCCGGATTCCCTTACCAGCCGGAATAACTTTCGATGCTTACCAAGGGCAGCGGCCATTTCTATCTCTGTTGCACGATGAGACCACCAGGATTCGCGGTGTCTCTTCAGGCTAGCACGGAGTTTTGCCCAAAGCTCTTTGCGAGTTTCATTGTGTTCCCTTCCAGATGGAATACGCAGGCGAGCATCGATAAGTTCCAGAGACTGCGAAGGGACACAACGTCCATGTTGTCGATTAGACATACCACATAAGGATTTTCCTGCTGCTAATAAGGAAGGTCTGGTGAATATGAGACCGGTGAGCTTCAATTGCATCCAGTGAGCGTTTATCCAACTCGCATGACAGCTTACTTTGATAGGCATTCAGAACAGCTGGTTTCGCCATTTGGCTGGTGTCAATCCGGTCACAACGTCGTCGTGGGCGTCCGCAAAACGCGCATCCGCAGGTCAGCACATACAACTGCATGGTCAGTGTCTGCACATGTGCTCCAAATCGAGCGACAGTTCTGGACGCACCCTCTCCCTCGGTAAGTTATCGCAATGTGATCGATTTGCGTCCATAGCTGGTTCGAGGCTGGTGGGCGCCAAATCACCCTCCGGCGGGTGCTGTGTCGGAAATTAGTGCTCGCAAGATATAAGCGAGCATCCTCACACAAATGAAGTAACCGCTCACCGTTATCATTACGGGAGCCTACACCATGTTGGCCGCCCAGATGCCGCTCATCTGTGGATAATTTTCCAACTTGAGCGTTCAGATCCCCAGCCAGCACTACAGTGTCCGAGGTTCTTCTGTGGCTAAGGAGCTCGTTCAGCTGGCGATGGAAGTCGTCTTTTACCGAGTCATCGCTAGAGTTTGTCGGTGCATAGACAGCGATCACGAATAGACACGTGTTAGTCCCACGCGACTTCGAAGCTTTGAATGAGCCAGCCAATCGGACCGCACACATCCGGCTACTGATTGGAATCCAATCAACCAGAGTAGCTTCAGCCCGAGGACTCAGGGCAATACCAACACCGGCTTGACCGGTGCTCGAAGCTGCATCGTCACCGGATAGGCGCAATGAGAAGTTGCTGCTAGTGTCACCTGAAGTGGATCGCAGAGTGAGCACAGAGCTCGTGTCTTGCATGCTGGTCTCCGATAAGCAGCAGATATCAATCGAGAGGGTCTCCAATGTTCGGGCAAGTGCTGCCTGTTGACCGATCTGAAGCAGTGTGCGAACATTGAGGCATGCCAATCTGAAGGAGGATCGTGAGCTCCAGATGGAAGCCGATGAGCTGGGCTTGACCGCTTGCTTGGATATGGGCCAGTTGACAGGGCAAGAATGACGTTCCGCGTTCACATGTGATTTGAAAGTATAGGACAAGCAACTATTGAAGCAAGGCGGAGGAGGGCCGAGAATTGGGAGGTTGAAAACAGGGGGATAAAAGTGAAGCTGGAACAGGACAATAACGGTGAAAAAGTGTAAGAGGGGGAATAAGAAGACGGGAAGGCTTCAGCAGTAGCATCCAATCCCCTACCACCCTGCTCGATGCAGCAGATAGGGCACTGTTGATTATCCTCTGCAGTGGCCATAGGATCAGAAATTTGCTTGAAGAGTGATTCATTGTATTGCGTGGGCAGGATACTGTCAGGTTGCCCAGGACTAGACAGGAGAACGATTTGGGTTCTCCACCAAAGCCTTTGGTTCAAAAAAACCTGACCGCAAGGCAGTGGGTTTGACGTTGAGCTACCATGAGTCCGTTTTAAGGAATAAGGAGCCACCCTCATTCCAACCCCAACCTGGAGGACCAGGAGGCTGAGTTTGTCTGGCCTCTAACCATTGACCAATCTGGTATGAGTGGCTCTGAAGATGCAAAAGCACCACCCAGCATAGCTCAATGGGTCACTGAGGCACACAAACCATCGCACCACGGTAAGGTCCAGCCTCATTGCGATGGAGATAGTCGTCCACATGCCAGGAAAAGCACTAGACTGCAGTTCCAGCCCGTTGGGCATCATCAGTAGTGCGCATCCCTCGGATCCATCAGGATTCGAACCCATGACTACCAGCGGCTTGCACCGTGAGTCAGCTGCTTATGCCACTGGGTCCCGGGGGGCAGCTTCGGACCGCGATGATTTGCAAGCTAAGTTCGATATAGCGCTATATCGCAAGCCGCTGGTAGTCATGAGTTCGAATCCTGATGGATCCGATGGATGCGCACTACTGATGATCCGCAACAGGCTGAAACTGCAGTTTGATGCTTTTCCGGGCATGTGGACGACTATCTGATTTGGAACTGACTGTGACGAACCTTCAAAACCTCCCACTCATGACTTATTTGTTTGCATGTTCGTTCAATTATTTGTCCACCATCAACGGAACTCCTCCATATGTCAGATAACAAACGAAATCTCCTCACAGGTATATGGAGTACATAGTCCAGTCGCAAGTGATAATTAACATTGGGGTTATGATTATAGAAGCGGAGGATGGGGCGCCTATGCAGATGGACTGTTTACAGTATTCACGCTGTGAAGTAATGATTGGAAAAACCCTTTATTGTCTCCTAAAATATTCTTCCATCACCATGAACCTCAACATCATGAATTTATACGAACAATTTTAGCCGATACTTTATGATTATTGGCTCGTCGATTTTAATGGCTGCGGAAGTCAAATGAACACGAACCACTATCAGTAAACATCTTAAATCAAGCGTTGGGTTTCGATAAGGCAACCTGTTGCGTTCGTAAGTGAGTAACGTCATTTGAAGCGCCATTAGTTTGGATACATTGTAACAGGGGTACCAATGTGAGCCGCGGTTTTCCTTGATGCAAATCTTTGTCAGTTTTTTCATAGTGAACTTATTTTAAATAGCCAAACGTGAGGTGTTAGTTGACTGCAAGGTCTATTATTTACGTGCCGATAACTTTTGGCCTCATTTAGGATATGCGTCGATAAGGAACAGCGTCAAGTGGATTAATCATCAAAGTGGCGCACGGCTGATTTATTATGAGATTTACTGTTAGCTTGGATTCGTTTCGCCTGGGTGAAATCTATGTTCGTCCAACAATTGCAGAGGATTTTATAGGTTCGAGCATTTGTGTCATAAGAGTAACACTCCTCCACCTATCCTATTGGGTTCTTTCCAGGCACTGAATGATACTAAATAGATGTATACAAGACAGTTCAGCTCAGTTCTCCTTGCATCCATACCTGGGATCTCTCATCATGATGGTTGGATGCAACTGTGATTTGGGTCTAGTCAAATATTCCCCTGCACCATGACTGGAATACCCACTCTGTTAGCGGTGTAACGGAAGCTTGGAAAATGTTTTAATATGCATTACACTTTGAAACACAAAATCGGGTAATTTTCAGTAAGTAAATTTAAAACGCGTGGAAAAACGATCACCGTTTCAATCGTTTTGTATCCGAATCGTCGTTGCCGGAAAGCAGACGTCAGAATGGATATTCACTGGGCGTCGTTGTATTCATAATCATATTTATTGCCTGTGACTCATGCTACAGAAGAACAGTGCCTTTGCATATCGTTGACCAGTTAATTTTCGTGATGTCCCACTTGAGTAAAAAGTCCAGCAAAGCAGAACCTGAATCATCAAATTCAAAAAGGCTAAATGTACAACAGAATGTGACCCCAGAGGTGAAAACACTTTGCACAGTTTCATCCGCGATACACGTTTCATGACCTACTGACCCGATAACGCCCCATTGGGACCGTCAATTAGAGCACGTATCCACCACACATTAACACATATGGGCTTTACTTGGTGATCGGGTATCGTGATGGAAACATCTTAAAGAGATCTACTTGTGTCGTTTTGGTGCGTGGATACACGACAAGACAAAAGCATCAGCTCCGATTCCTCTTATACACTCCAATAATTTTGAAGGACAATATCGTTCATGTTTTACCAACGCACTATGACAAGACATACTGCTTGAATGCAGCCCAATTTTTTGGGTTGTGAAAATATGAACAGACACCGGTACAAGTTTGTGGTGCCGGATTTAAAACGGGTTCCCCACCCTTTGTGCTTCGAACGGAGAGTGGTAAATGTCTGGAGCAATCTGCCGGAGCAAGTCGTGAAGGCCACAGCCATACAGCAGTTCAAGTTTTTGTTCAATTTCACGTTCAGATGCAAGTTCAAGTGGGACTGGAAGGATAGGATAAGTTCTGTGATGTTCCTCCCTTGGGGGTTGTGGAGGCAGGGAATGATAAAATATTACGAGGACTTGATGGATCTAAAACGGAACACCCGAACCACACCCCGGTCAAACAATTACTGCCCACGTTTCCTTCAATAGCAGTCCCCACTGTGCAGGTCACGTGAAGTAAGAAAGACTTATGCAGAAAATGAAGATAAAGAGGAAGGGCATCTAAATGGAGGATAATACCAACGGGTGAAGAAAATCATGAAACATACTATCGATGTAGAAGGACGGATGTGTTTAAGAGAGAGGAAAGGTTTCGTGTTGCCACACAAGAGCGCCTAACCTCTGCTTAAAATCCCGAACCGTAGGTTCACTGAATACATTGGGAGGGGAATTGCAACGCTTGATACCTAGACGGAACGACCACGTTTCCACCCTTATCCGGTGGGAACGCGGCTTGTGTAGCTTCATGAGATGTCTGCGAAGGCAAGAAAATCAAGTCGGGCGAAATAGCCAGGACAAGTCAGGTCCAACCTTTCCAGTTAACATCCGATAAGTGCGGATCAGGTCTCCTCGAAGCTGTCGGTAGTGCATTGACTACATACGAAAACTAAGTGAACGTCCGTGGTATGTTTGCTTTCGCAACCAATCGACCAGCCAGGTACCTACTCGCAAAACCCTCTCGAGCTTCATTTTGTTCCGAACGAGGTAGGGCAGGTAAGCCTGTAGCAGTATTCCAGACGGGGCTGAAGGAAAGCTGAAGACAGTTACACTAAGATGGAAGTTACAATACGCAGAGATGGCGTATTAACCACAAAATTTGAAAAACTCCTACTTGTGGCCTTATTCCAGGTTTTCGCCACAACGCATAGTCGAGGAATGCAAGAGGCCTAAGTCAGCTTGCTTGAAGACCATGAAGAAATCGACCCCAATGAGAAGATACCTCGAAGGTGAGCATGTTGCTCCTATTTTAAGAAAGAACATTTCAGGCTGATTAATTAGTAGCAGCCACAAAGTAGATCAATCCCAGAGCCTAATCAGGAAAGGTTGGATGGCTTCAGGACTCGGAGTAAAATCTAGCATATTGCAAAGCTTAAGGTCACTAGCAAATAATCGCAATGATATCTTTAGCTCTCCAGGGAGATCTTTTACGCCGATGGATAGCAGGCGAGACCCAAGGACCGAGCTCTGTAGGACACCGCTAAGGTCTGCTTGCCTAAATGGTAGGCTGCGAACCATGCGTAAACACTACTCTCTTCCCTGCAAGAACGCAAGCACGCAGTGAAGGAAGCTTCTAGATACGGCTTAAGAGTTGAGCTTTGTAATAGACCAAAGTAGAGCACTGTGTCGTAAACAAAGTTGGAGTTGGTAAACCCGCTGCGTGGTTGGATTGCGGTAGGTAACCTCTATTGAGACCTCGGTTCATGTTGAGGTAGACCACGGTCATTCCGATCGCAAGGACCGTATCCGGAAAGGAAATATTTCGATGTTGCTCCTCCCAACACTGGTACACCAGTGCCAGTGCTTTGCTACCGGGATGACCGAGGTCTACCTCAAAGTGAACCGAGGTCTCAATAGAGATTGCGTGTCGGAATCCAACCACACGTCGGGTTCTCCAATTCTAACTTCCAATTCCTTTCAGCTGTTCCAAGTGTTGCTCGTGGAGCTCAATGGCATAATTTATATGGCGTCAACCATGAACCACTAGGCTCCACCCCAGCTCAGGCCATCTTCACTTGACAAGTCCAAACCAGGACGAAATCGCAGTCAGTGTTGGGAGAAGCAAAACCGAAATATTTCCACTGTGTCAAACAGATTTGAGATGTCAAAGAAAACCCTGTCCACTACGTGGATATTGTTCACTGCCTCAGCCGAACCTTAACAAGCCATCAAGAAATTCGTTAGATACGCACATTCCTTCCGGAATCCGTGTTGTGCATTACTGTGTAGACTAAATTTATGCAGGTGACCTTCCAACGAATCACCAGCTTTTCAGACAGCTTTATTACGAAGCCAGTCAGACTGATTGGCCTATAATTGCAGATAGACTCCTCTTGCCAATTTTGAAGATAGGAGAGCTGACAACTTCCTTGCATTCAATAAGTAATATACAGCTATCAACTGACTTCTGTAGCGCAGTCGTGAGCGGTCCACTTCGTTTCGCTCCCAACTCATGTAAAAGTTTCAGGTGGATTAAATCAGGGCCAGCTGATTTCCAAGCGTCCAGTTCTTGCAGCGGCCTAAAGACTTCCGCTTCCACCACCGTAAATTCAACTAAATAAGAACCCTCAGGGACTCTGGAAACAAGTTCAATACTAGTCAACGTGGTCTCAAGTTGATAATATTATTCAACACGAACGGTTGCCGGAATATGGCACTAACTGAACCTGTGCTAAATAGGAACACCAAGGTAGAGATCTACTGGTCATGCTAGCATCGCTTTGCGTTGTGTCGTACTTAAATCTCATGTCATAGGCACTCGCACATAAGTCTGCAAAAAGAATTTAGACAAACAACCGGTACCGTTGGAAGGATTCCGTAATCAAAGGTTAAAAAATTAGCAGTGTGCAAAAATGAAGTCACTAACTCTTTAGGAAATCAGCTGCATGAGCGATTCCACTTTAGCAATCTTCGTCGAAAATCGCCCTCACTAATACTGAATCATAATTAGTCAGATATTGCTACATGGAGTATAGCGTATATCGTGTCAATGTAGAGGTCCTCAAATCACTCAATCTAAACGCAGCTGTGTGATCGTGGGTATGGAAGAACACTGTCAGGAATTTGTAGTTCCGCGTAAATGTAGACTGTGCTGGTATTATTCTTAAGAGTACGGTACCACAAGGTGTTGCTTGTCAATTCGAGATGAATAAGTATCGATCCAGTGGTGTTCGAGACGATGCGGCAGAGTAATTCCGAAAACAAAGAGTACACGAATGTGTGCCCAGTAGGGAAGTACTGTAGAACCTGACGGGTTGTTCTCAATCCACAGAGCAACTGTAGCTCTTAGCGAATTTAACAACGTTATCGTCGCATACGTAGGTGTACTGGTACCTGTCGTATGAAGCAACACACATAAACATAGTGGTCAAGGCAAGTTTATCAACAAAGCTTCAACCAAACTAAGAAACTGAAACAATATATCACAGAAACGACAGATTCGGTACACTGCTAGATATGTATGGGGCGTTGCTGCAGTCAAAAGGTTTAGCCCAAACAGTTAGCATCACCGGAAAAAGCTAGACATTTAAAAATTCTGGAAAGGTGAAAACCCTGATGCAGCTACAACAAAATGTAAACCAATAAAGAAATTGAAACGCGTACGTCCGACGTCGGTTCAGTAACGTGCGACATCTACTGTAAATGAGAGTCAGTCGACTCTGGGTTGGCCATCTCCTTTGTCATTAACATTCATATGTCTTCTTCCACATCCCAAAGAAGAAAGAACGAGGTGTCCTGACACTGAGAGAAGTGAGTTTAAGCCATTGCGCCTACAACTCCATCAGCTCCTCCGGGTTAAGATGGTGTCCTCGGCGGTTCTAATACTTGGTAATATAAACATTTCCCTTTACCGAAGATCTTCGGAATGTTCTGGAATAAACTTGGAACCAACTGAAAATTCATAGTTTCGGAACAGTTCAAAATTCAAATCCGTTTTCGCAAATTCACGTATTGCGGCTCTTGATATATATGCCTGAATAGGCCTTCGTGTGAAGAACGAAACGTATCCACAATATAAGACTTAACAATACATATTTGTATTCCAAATTCATACGAATCTATTTTCCCAGTTTAGCTTCTCATCTCAGTAAAGGCGCTCCATCGGAATGTCAATAAGCAAAGGTGGCCCAAAAAACAAATTTTAATCTACTGCCCGATAAGTCACACCTCTGCTGCTTCCAAGGCCACGGAAATTATAGTCAACAAGTGTTTTGTTTAATTTAGTACAAGATTGGACATAATCTGTTACTCATAACTTGGCTTTCTTTCAAGGCGCTCACGTATTATATTCCAGTTGCAATCCTTCGATTACGCCATGACAACGATTGACAGAGAAATGGCAATGAGCATAATTCACTTGGGCATGCAAGTGACACTCGATCGCGTGTCACAAAAGCCAATATTTTCGGTGCTAGAAACAAATGGTATTAAAAATGCCCTTGGAAGCTGTTTTGACTCAGACGTAAACTCTCTAACTCAAGAAGTCAGAATAGGCCAGTGATATTCTACGCCAAAACGGACAATTAGCGGTGTCTTTCTGTGATTTTTACGTTGCTAGTCATCCTAATGTGCCTAAGTAGCATAAGCGATCCCACGGAACACGGACGCACATGTAGCTTTGTAGGTGATCTCAAACTGGATGTTACCTAGCTAAGCAATAGCAGCAGAGCTTTGGGGAAATCCGTGGAAGCTCAGCTGCTACTGACAAGCTACTTGCAACGACGCACTGAAGAGCTCACCTAGACCTGCATCGAAACGATTGCAAAGAAATTGCTCAGCTCGGTGGGCAAATCAACACCTTAACTGTCAACTCAACCTTCTAATATTCTGGCTTATTGCAGACAAACGCCTACGCATCTCTACCACCTCAATTGCAACTGTGCTTTTAGAACATACACGAGGCCACAATGCACTCTGAATGTATTTAGTGGACGCCAGCTAATGCATTCTCCTCAAGAAAATCCAAGTTAGCTGGGTGCAACTGCCGCATCCTGAAAGGCTCTATCCCTCTTGCGACCATGGTAGACTAATTCCCCCGATTTCGATGAATATGTCCCAGACCAAGTGGTAAGTCAGTTGGACTATTCGAAAATATTGTAAAACCTACACTGGAACGTTATCCCTTTCGTAATCAGGCAAGCACATTGATCCAAAATTTCGCTATTTGTGTTGATTGGGAGCATCAGTTTTCTGAACACAAGGAACGCAAGATATTTATCGTCGATTGTCAGTTATGGAAATGAGGGCATATGCACATTTGTACACAAAACTTGCAAATAAACTTTACAGAAGAGTAGTAGGGGGAGTGGAATTGTATAGGTAGAAATTCGTCACATCTAGACTCACTCAGACAGCCGCCACACGCCCGGAAAAGCACTGTACGCGCGTTTCATCCTTTCGGGAAGCATCAGCAGTGCGCATTCAATCGGACCTTTGGTAGGGCTCCAGCCCGCAACTCGACTGTTGCCAGTCCGTGGTTGAGACCACTGAGCTACGGGGGACGGCAACGACCATCGTGAATAAGTGACTAGATGTGATATAGCGCCGCTATCTATCCACTGACTTACACGTTACTGCCGTGTAATCAGTACGCAGACCAAACTGCTTATCATGCCATAAGTTAACTGGCGGCTTAAGCTTGGTAAGCTCGTCGCTTGGTGAGGGGCTACCCTGTCCTCTGCATGGCAGTAACGTGTAAGTCAGTGGATAGAGAGCGGCGCTATATCACATCTAGTAACTTGTTCACGATGGTCGTTGCCGTCCCCCGTAGCTCAGTGGTCTCAACCACGGACTGGCAACAAATAAACTTTAATACATGTGTAAATGTATGCACATTTTATACAAAGGTGTTATGACTTCAATCACAGCAAAGTAGGATGGAAAGACAGACTAACTGGAAAATGTCCAACCATCATTGGGCGCTCTTCACCTCGAAGTTACCATGATCGTAGTCATTGTCTCCGGCTGGACAACCTTTTTCTTCTACGATCGGAGAATATTCCGCTTCTTGCCTTCGTCATTCTAAATAGCCAAGTCTTTGCGGACAATGCCACATTTGAATTATGGAATAGCACTATATATTTCAGTGGTAAATATGGCCACTTGTCACCGTCACAGCCTTCAAGGCATAGAATTCGAGCAACTCTTTTTTCGCCTTGATTTACTTACTGGTGGTAACAACTATCATAACAGGTAGGTGCCGCCTCCTAGGAGTCCTCTTCCACTTGTCGGTAGATATGCAAATTTATTTATTTAAACTTATCGAACTGGTAATAGGTACACAATGAAATACCGAAATCAGTGGTAGCCAGGGAATAAATGAATCAAGAAAATTACTGTACCGTACCGAGCATTGCTTTCAATCAAGCAAGTAGTAATGTCAACCCTGCAGATTTTGCCCGTGCTTGCTACGGCCATGTGCTTGTACTGTTCTGTCGCTTTTTGTTGGGTACATGCAGTATACTTTGGCTGCAATGAGCTTTGAGTACACAACCCTTTTCATTTCTGCGCTAGTCATACGGCCAGTGTAAGAAACAATGTGACTACTCAGCTCATCTGTTTTCACGTTGAGAGAATTCCATCGGATTGAATGGAATAAGATTTGAATAATGTGAAACTGGTTCATGGTACACGAAGCTGAATACATACATGGGATAGGAAGGCTCGTCCTATTCAAACTTTGGTGGAGGCTAAAATTGCTTGAAAAATAGTTCGCTGGATCTGTAGCTATTACTTGTCTAGCTATTCCTCCGATTTAGTTTGAACGTCAGCCGCCCAAACCACACCAACAGCTACATAGGTGAAGATTATTCAGCATCAATTTTTGCCAGCAATATCCACTACGATCATTTTTCTCTTTTTTGGTGTCCAGAGGCAGAGATAACCGGAGATGGGAATGGAACCAAGGACACATTTATTGACTGTCGCATTGTTGGAAACCTGGCATCTAGCTGCTCAACCAATGCAACGTTTATTGCTTTGAAATTTGTTGTGTAGTTTTGGATTAACCATCGTGTTTGGAATGGCGCCTTTAATGGGCACAAAATGAGACTTGCCGTAATGTCTTCATCCGACCTGCTTAGAAATATGTTTTGGGGAAAAATTTACCTGCTCCAAATTTTTGCATTCGGGGTCTTTAGTTATGAAACATACCAAGTGTAAGCACACAGCATAGCTTTGGCAGGCACATCGAGGATATTACCCGATGGGAAAAATACTTTTTGACCAGTGGTTTATGTTATTCACTTGCGCATGCGTCATATTGTTTTTCGTGGTGTTTCTAATGGCTTAAAAGGTATCTGATAATATCCACAGACAAAAGAGAGCAATTTGGCTGCTTGAATCGGCCGTGATTGCGGCGTTCTTCCGAGTTTTGAAACCGGAATTTCCCTTTATAATTCTAAATAGGAATGGCAGAAGACGAAGCTTGTGGGATGACACTGTCATTTCGTGCATACTGTTCGGTCACGTAAGTGCAAATAATGAGGGATGCAAAACAGTGTCAGGAGAGAGCAATTAATGGACAAGTGTTTTTCGATTGGTGCATCACACGCTACCACGGTAGACTTAGTGTCACTGTTAGCTATTTTTTGGCACACAGTAGTGGACACTGTCGATCGATAACGATGGCCTCGAGTAGTTGGCGTATGTGCAATCTTTGACTGTGCATGAAGGCTGTGAATGACGCACCTGGGTTCAGCTGGTGACCGGTGCTCCTCAAACGTTAATTAAGGAGGTAACTTTGCTTCTCAATTCACCGGGTGCAACCGTCACAAGTCCCATCCGGTTGCTGAGTCACCTTGGTTAGGTCCGTTGATGCGAGAAGTTATATTTCGATCAGTGCGCCCAACGCAGCTGCCTGCACAGCTACATGTGCAGTTGTATAAGCAATGGGACGCGCACTGCTTCGACACATGTCACCACTGAACACATAAGCAGTGGTCTTGTAGTCACGAGCAAGCGTAGCTCTGCTGCATTGTATGTCTTTTTCATTGTGGCCCATATTCGTTTAATGGTGTGTTACATGAGGTGGTCACCTTTGAAGGACCATTCAATGAAAACCTATTTCTTTTGAACCACTATTTCTTGATCTCATTTCATTGGCTCACTGAAGCGCTTTAGAAATCACTGTGGATAACCATTAGATTGTAGCACGTCAAACAACAGTTTTTTCCCTGCTTCCAGTGCGTCTATGGCGCAAAACATATGATCTCGATGGAACAAGGTTCTAAGTAAAAAGCAATTGTGATGCAACTGTGGGAAACTTTTATAGCGTAAGCATTGATCCGTCCAAGTTAAATACCGGTGGACGGCTTTTTTGACTGAGCCATCTGCTCATCTTGTAAGCAGTATGCCTAAGTATGGGAGACGCTATTCATGTACAATCTCACATAGTGCACATCGCTGAGCACTTTGGTTGCAAGTCCAGTGACTTCATCGGGGAACACGATTAACAATATTTCATCAAGATAGCGTTTATATAAAGTTGCAGACTTGATGACGTTGTCTAATTTCTTTTTAATTATACCCATCAATACCTTCACCAGCAAGGGGCTTAATTAACTGAGAATAAACACTTCATCTATCTATCGAAACGCTTTCCTTTGAAAGCAAATCTTGACCACTTTGATTCACAGTAGGAGCATGTTTCTCAACACTTCTGTGAGCAGCCTTGGTCGAATGTTATTTTCAATGCTAAATTCAAATTGGTGTTTGAGAGTGTCGCCCAATGGAACGTTGGTGAAGAGCGATTGCACGTTGAGTGAACATATGGGCTTCTGAATTAACAATGGATATGAATACTTTCCTTCGTCATTATAGGTTGAGTTAGAATTTGTGTATTCTATAACCCAAAAATCCGCGTGAATGTTTGTTGTGTTGGCATTAATGGACCCGAGTTTACATTTGGCTCATCTTCTGGGATCAAGCCAGCGTTAGATCTGAATTGCTTCAACGAAACTCGCAGGCTAATTTACTTCAGATATTTCCAAGGATATTAAATTCGGCCGAACTTTACTACAAGCGGTAATTTCGGAGGACATCTCTCTAAAGCAGCACTGGTTTCCGAAAAGTACCAAAGTGCAGTGTTCACCTGCTTGGGATTGGTGAACGAAACATCTATACTGAGGTAGGTGAATCTTGCCATATTTTTACACAAAGAGCCCAAGGTGCATCATTTTACCGCGGAGAGCATACTCTGAGTGTGTCATTTGAGAAAGTAACAGAGCTTCAAAAGTATTTCCGTACTTGAGGTGGACAAGAATTTGCAGGAGGAAGTTCAAACGAATGACGGCCCAACAATTCCTGGAAAGTAATGATTATTTTGCTGTGGTTTCCTGTTCCGTCGCTACTCCCTTGACACCCTAACGCTCATCTGCATCGGCGAAGAGGTGCGACAAAATAGATTGCACATATAATTAGATAATTAGAAAGATCACTTCTAGAGCAAGGTTTGGTTTTGACTAAGCAGATGTTCACAAGATTTGGGATCAGAACCTCCCCCTACCAGAGTATTATAACCGAGCGGATTTCCCATTAGCCTCATATCGAGATATCAGCTTAGCGAGCGCGACCTCCAGCGTATAGTTTGACGCGTCAAACTAGTTCTGACTTATAATTAAGTGATTAAATAGATGGCTGCTAACAAAATGCTTGCCTATGAATGATATCGTATCGGTTTATCAGATCAGGAAGAGCGGCAACATTGTGCGTATCACTTAGGCGGCATTTAACTCAGTAAGTGATGAATCAGATAATAGATTTGGGATAACTAGCAAGCCCTGTACCAAATAAATCTCATTTTAACACTAGTGAATAGAGAACGGCAAACAGAAATTATTACCAGTGTGAAATTTGCCACACCTATTTCGTGTGGAATTTCAGTTCATTTCTACTGAGCCCCGTGACACGCACTGACCTCATATGGCGCGACTTTTGCTAAAAATAACTTGTAAGTTACCTCAATGAACAGATGAACTCAGTGCTGAGATTCACTTTTACTCTGAATTGTCAATGACTATTTGCCAATCGATAGGCAAGCTTTCTAGTACTGATCCAAGCCAATCGTAGTTCATATATATATATATATATATATATATATATATTATTACAACCACGAGCCGTTTATCAGTTTCCATTGCGTAGATGTATTAACGCGCCACCATTAGCTAGATTCATTGTACATAAAAAACTAACATATGTAGTCTATACACTCTAGGGAGATAGACAGGCATCCAAGTCAGCATATTTTAATAGTTCCTTTAGGTACGGAAAGAATGGAATTTGTTGTGTTTATCCTACTTAGGTAGATATCGTCTAATTCGTCAATCCCCTCTGATTTTGTTACCAGCGCGATCGTGTGCCGCTAGTACTGAGACGCGTGTCGTTCAATCACTAGCCCCAGGGTGCATGCAGAACACGAATGGCCAGGTTTCTTGCTGAGCTGGGCGTGCGCCGATGAAGAAGTCTGATTTCTACACTTACCCGGCAGTACACTGTTCAGATGTGGGCATTCGTACTAGACACGTGTTACTAATTGCCATGGGAGTAATGATGGAACATGCAAGCAAGGATGTCAGACCACCTGCGTTGCATAAGTCTCGTGCATTGAAAGTATACTGGTAAAATGTTCCAATACCAATTTTCGGCTGCACGGCATTTGTGTCAAGAAATGACGGCCTTCATCAGGAAGGCAGTTCAGGGTTCAAATGTTTCGCTATCCACTCGCTACAATGCTACCGTGATGCGAGGGCTTTTTACATGGTTGGCACGATTAACAGCTTCAAGCCGCCGTTAACTGATTGACATGTCCCAACCAGTTGTTCATTTTTCCATTTCTTACGTTTGTGTTATCTTTTGAACCAGTTAATTATCTGTGGATAGAAGGGAGACTTCTGAGTTTCCAGCCCACCGAATGCTGTTTCTACTGTTTCTCAGCAACTCTAACAGCTAACGCACGAACAAATCATCTGATAATTCGGCCGGTACCTCTTGCCTTCCAAAATTTGTTTTGAATTGCAGCTGGTGGAGCGCGATTCTGTTTTGGTTGCTGAATATTCCTACATGATGAAAGGTTGTCGGTGCTTGAACCAGTCATTCTGTACCTCACAGACATCACCCTTTCCAGATATGGTTCATGCATTCGCTTCGGAGGCAAATTAGCATCATTGATTAAAGGTTAGGGGGAGCCTATTCATATCATGCAAGCTGAAAATAAGTGTACAGAAGACTTTTAAGTGCCGAGAACTTCCTTAGATAAAGATTAAGCCACCTTGCAAAAGGCAGTATTTCTGTAGGCGAAGAACTAGCCTACAGAGGTTTTCGTCTACAGTAACTACTCAGATTATACATATATGTACTTATTTTGCCCCCCCCCCCACTTTGTGCAAGACACAGACCCGCCGTCACAGGTATCCATTTGATTGGCGGTGGCGATGTCCATTCCGGAGGAACGAAGTACGCTGGGCATCTTGCCTTACCTAATGAAGTAGCCAAGGGCAATGAACCAGTGGTTCATGACAGGGTAAAATAGCATAAACTTAACATGTCCCATAGGATGGTAAGGGAAGGAATTGCAGTTTTGAAGATTGCGCTTGCGGACAAAATACGCATCAGTACATTGACGGGACAACAGCATATTAGAAGCAAGATTAAGGGAACGAGACAGCACCATGTAAAAGGAAGCAATAAGGCAATATGATTATTGTTACTGTTTGAGAACAATCCGATTTCTCAGTTGTCTGTACCGAATTACTTGCGTCAGCGTGGATTACAATTCCAAGAAACTACTTGGCTGTAACACCTTCCAGAGTAACCGTTCATGTAGCATAGTGTAGGGAGCTGAGAGCGATGTCCAAAAGTTTGTTGAAAATTGCGAACTTGAGAGACGCAGACAGCTGGGTTTGGAAGAGATTTCCAGTTTTTGGCAAACCCGGAGGGAGTACACACATGTAACGTCTTATTTGAATACGAAATCTATAAGTGAGAGAATTTTCATGACTATTACTTACTTATATCCGTATTGGCACAATTATGTGCCCATGTTGTAAACAACCAGTTTTCTTTACTCAAGCTATATAGAGAGTCTGGTCGGATAAGGCGGCCAAGCAAAATCATAAAAACTCGGGGACAAATAATCGCTCAGTTCATTTGCAATTAGGAGTCGATTTTGCAAAGTCTGATAATTCCTTCGGTGATCCAGTTTAAGCAATCAACGAACGGTATAGCTATGCTCATTAGTATTACTGATGTATATAATCGGGAGTTGGTTGCAACAAACTCCAAATTGACTAGTCATACACATGCGCGGAAAAGCGCTATACGGCCGTTCCGTTCTATTGCGTCGCGTCAGTAGTGCAGCTTCTCCTTTGCCGCAGTGGTATGGATTGTTGGCTAGCAATTCAAGCCACTAGTGGTCATGTGTTCGGAAGCTGATGGACTCGATGAAAGCACAATATTAGAAGAGACGAGACGTCGAAACGACCGTCTAGTTCGTTTCCTCCCATGTAATGTATTAGATGATCAGGAATCTATTGCTGTAAAATCCCTATAAATGGAACTTATAAATTTACTTTTCATCGATCTAAATCTTCACACCCGTTTACACTCATCGGATAGAGATAGAGTTATCATGATTTAAACTCGGGACATGCGTGGTGTCAGCCAATGCCTCTACCACTGAGCCATCGAGTCGCGGCGGTCCACACTTTTCATAACCGTTGATGCCTGATTGTAGGCAACATCATGAGGAAGTCGTATGAAAAGATTGCCACCGAGATTCACTCTGAAGATAACTTGGGTGAAATCAATAGATAACAGATAAATATTATTTGCTGCCCACCCGAACGGCACTGCAATGTGGCACCAAGCTCTGACCGCCGAGGCACGTTAGTGAGATTTATTCATACAGTGACACTGAGGTCTTCCACCGGGCAGTAATTCGGATGTTCTCGTCACACTGCTTCAAACTGGCTGCGTTCTTTACGGTCTAAGCAGTGTGGTGATGCATCCGTTTTCTAAGTTGAGCCACCCGAGGCATGCATATGGTTGAATCAAATTATCTGGTTTTGTGACACTTGGCAGTTTTGTGACCCCATCATCACAAATGTAAATGCGTTTCGCTTAGCATGAGCTCAAAGCTTTATTTAAATAAAGTGCCGTAACTCACATTCAAATTCGCGAATTTTATTGCACACACAAAATACCGTAGACATAACAAACAAACTTATTAGCAGTCAAGTATTGGCGACTATCCAATTTTACCACTTTACCTTATTCCGATGGACATGAGTCCATCACAACGCTCATTTGTTTGCCGTGCGTGGTTTACTCTGCGTAGATCAGCCATTCTCAACGGAAGCCATACGGCCGCTCTGAGGGCCATAGAGAATTAAAGGAGCCCTGAGATGAGAAACAATCTTTGGGAGGCCATGGGGGCCACATGAGGCCATGCTGTGAAAGTTGTGTTGTGATAACACAAGCAATATAATTAATTTAACTAGTTTCCTCCGCGCTCTAATCTCCACTGCTAAGTAGCGGTAAGTGAAATAGATAAAGCGCGCAAGTGGCTGTCTACGAAGATGTGGCTTCAGACCGGGAAGACTTGCCAATTCGGAGCTAATAGAGCCCCGCCGAACATGCGTAGATTTCGGCTGGCTCACCTACAACAAACAATAACCTTAGAGCGAGTTAACTGCGCAACTAATAACCGATTCGTCCTCCGGGAGTTTGATGCCTATCCATACTAAATCAATTGAGCTTTATTCAGTTGCATGAGTGTACAGTGAACCTAGCGAACTCTCGTCGGAACACGGTGGAAAATACCGCATAAAGCCACACTGGCATAAACTGAAGTTTCTTCAGGACACTATCGTTATGGGACAACGCATGTGCCGGTCAGTTTCTAGTTTGGACCTCAGTGCAGTAGCTATAGTTTACGCGTTTTCGTCTAGTCTCAGCTCGCGTGTACTTCTGGTGCTAGATCACGTTAGCACGCAACTTTTCGAATTTGAGTCACTGCACCGCGCGCCTGGGGTACTATCTCTGAACAATGTTCGTTCGTTCCCACTAAGAGTCGAAAATCTTAGACGTGTTATGGCGATTTCTTAACAATCAGTTCAGCTGAACTTTTCGAATTTGCAAGCAATTTTGTCAACCTACATCATACGTGTGGCGCCATTTTTGGCAATAGCCGATGTACGTTATCAGTTTCGATGTGGACTCTCCTGTGCCGGTTTAATGAACCATCTGGCATTTGTTTCCGTGTTTGTCTCTTCTGACCGTCATTTTACCAGTTGTCGCTTTTGGCTGCAACTTCCTTGTAATAAATTTGTGTCCAGTAAGCATTGTCACTTTTCAAGTCCTATTTGTTTTCTTTATTGCCTTTCGTCACGAAGTTTTCTTCGGCCATTTTAGCTATCTACGGTATTTTCAAAGTCCTCCTCAGAAACCGTCTTTGTTTATACACCTTTGCATTTTAATATTGTAACCAGCAAGTGATGTTGCAAGTAGGCTTGCCAAATGTCTTATAATCTCACGGTGAAGCAGGAAGAAATGTAATACCACCAATTCTTCATACAATCTGCGTGTTTCGTCTTGTCGAACAATGTTATTCAATACACATGATATAAGCGTGTGAGAAAAATAAAACAAAGCAGTATATATATTACGTCATAACAATTTAAAATGACATTTCTAAAATGAACTCCTCGGCAAAGGGGATGTATCGGCAATAGTCCGTGAGATATCTGTCATTTGGATTTATCGCATCGCTCTAAGGTCCCAATCTACCTATATGTTTAGTTTGACAAAACACTCAAGTGAAAGTATGTAAGCAAATAAAATGAAAAATCATTTGGAAAGTGTTTCTAACGACGAAAGCGGAAAGTCTGTGGATTTTTTCAGAAGGCTGCGGGATAGTTTCGAAAACAGACCAACTTGAAAGACACTGGCTTCTGACAGAAAAAATGGCACATAGACTTACGGTGTATTATAAATCATCAAGTTGCTTGCTAAATGGGGCAGGCCATATATCCTAGTAGAAAATATTTTCTTACCTTCATTATCAATAATACTGTCTGACCAGATGAATATGAATCCACAAGAATTAGTTCAAAAGATTCCGCTCAGCAATTCTACTGCATCTAGGTGGATAGATGGGATGGCTCAGGACATAGAAAATACCTTAGTTACTTTACTACAAACCAGAAAATGTATATTGCATTTAGACAAAGCTTCTTTCCCAGACCATGATGCTCTTCCCATGGCTGGTGTTCGATTCTTCCATGAGAGTGAATTTGTGGAATAGTGACTGTTTGCTAGGAAAAATAAAAAGCTTACCCTTTGTCTTTTCCAGCAGCTGCGTGAGAAGAACAGTGGAAGATTTCCAGGTTATCCTGTTGCATACAGAAGTTAGGTGGCTCTCTAAGGGCAACTGTATTCGCCCTTTCTTGCACTCAGGGACACAATCAGCACATTTCTTTTTGAACTGGTTATGAAAGATAACTGTCAGCAGCTAGGCCAGACGTGTTTTATCTGGGTGCTTTTTTTGAAAAGCTCCACTTTTTAAATAAAACACTTCAGGGTAAACGGAGCAATCTCATCTCAAGTAAAGAAGCCAATAACGACTTTCTTAAAATGCTGGAAGTGTATGCTCAAAACCTCGGCCGGGAATTTTCACAGTTCCGATTTCTCGCTGAATTCACAGAGGAGCTGAAGGAGAAAAACTAGATTGTTTATGCCAGTCATTAACAAGGCTGAAAAGAAATGTAAGGCTGTTTTCCTGATCTGATTGACATTGAAATACCATTTGGGTTTTAGATCCATTCGATGTAAATTTCTGCGATGTGGAAGTCAAAATCCAGAAAAGTCACACAGAGCTTCAAAGAGACTCGCTGACAAGATCCAAATTCAAGCAATATAAATGTGCTTGTTGCATAAAGATTGATGCTTTTCACAGATATCCCAGACTGTGGGAAATGGCTGAAATATATCTCATTGGTTTCCATCCACATTCTTGGTTGAACGTGGATTCTACAGATTGGTTTCTCTACTAGATGATAGAAACAAATTGAACATCACAGCTAGTGGTGATCGATTCCCGTTGTCAAATCTAGAGCCGGACATCAGCAAGCTTGCTAAAGGACATCAGGCTCAAGGCTCGCATTAATATCTCGACAAACCCATTGTTACGAAATATTTCCTCTTCCTAATTAATGATATACCTTTCAGTTAAAGGCTAACAATAATCAAATACAAGTAAAAATAACCTGAAGACTTTTGTGTAAGCACAGACAAGTGGCTTGTTGTTGCCGCACAGTGCATGTTATCTTGAGGCTATGAAGGTTCAAATATTCTAGATTATAAGGGCAGAAGTATTGATATCAACCTTATAGATATGGCCATCATAACGAAAGATACCAATATAACTGCTGGAAATCACATATTTACGTGTGTTACGCGTTGCGGATTGTAAACATTGTGATTGTCCAAGATCATGAGAAATGGAAAGTTTCGAAAAGGGGGCCATGGTTGAATAAAGGTTGAGAACCTAGGTTCGCACAACTTCCTCCAATAAAATTGGTATATACTTGCTTCTGGGCATACGCTACAAAAACGACAGCAACTGCCGTTTTACGATGTGGCATTCCTATCATTCGGGAACTAAATTGCGGTTGGCTAAAGTGACTAAGAATCCGCAGCGTTTTGTATTCTTCGTTCAGTGAAGGTCACCTGGTTGTTCAGTAAAAGAAACTATGAAGTATGCAACATGTCGCATGTGTGCTTGAGTAGACTACATGGAATTTGATACCATCGGTAATATTCTGATATCCCGTCCGGAACCGGTGAAGTCGTGTGATGCTATCTGAGAGAGCTGAAAATTTGAAGCTGGATGAGATGATGCATTCGTATTTTGAACAATAAACTTGAATGATTTGGTGGTTTCATGACAAGAACATGGCGTAAAATATTTATTTGGATTCCATGAAACTGTTTGCACATGGCTTATTAGGGATAAAGTCCAGTCGAATGTTCGAGATGACGTCAACGCATTCATCGCTCGCCTTAATCCTATTGCTGAGATAAAGTATTGCTACGGGTATTTGAGCATGTTCATAAGATTAACAAGCGCTACCTGATAGCAGTTCGCAGGAGTTTAGCATGAAGACACTTTGAGAGTAATTCAATTCATTAGCAAGGAAGCTAGGACTTGTTGGGCCATTAAATCATGGACAAACTGATTCTAGTAAGAGAGCTGGTGACAGCAGCTCCCTTGACTGCTCGGATCAAAGACGGCACTTTATTTTTTATGACATGTAGCCATAAAAGCAGCAAAGCGACATGCATCGTTTCACGCACAGTACCATAGGAAACCCTCGCATCTGAATAATCAAATCATGTGCATTTTTATGCAAGGTTACTGGTTTCTTTATGTCAGTCCAAGCGATGCACATTGAAAGTTGGACTTGGAAAACCCGCTTTGTGGGAGGATTGCGACACGCAACCTCTATTTAGACTTCGGTGCACCTTGAGGTAGACCTCGGTCATTCCAAGTCCAACTATGAATTCCTTTCAGTTGTTCTAAGCTTTGCTTAAGGATCCCAGTAGCATAGTGTTCAAGGTGTCTGCCGCGAACCACTAGGCTCTGAGTCCCACCCCAGCTTAGTCTATCTCCAGCTGATGAATACGAACCAGGACGAAACCGCGGTCCTGGTGTGCCAATGTTGGAGGGAGCAACACCGAAATATTACCATTTCCGATACACATTGAATTTTCATGCTACGCAAACTCTGCATGTGTGTATCAAATGTAATGTACTCGGAGATCTGGATGTTTATGTACAGTACCTACATGAAATTTGTTTCCGTATTGCATGCACCTGTTTAAACTGCATTCGGCCGATAGGCTGCTTATCAAGAGCCAAATAATATGGGTTAAACAACTTAAAAGCTAACACTCTCTTCCATAAGTTTGTCTGCACGCAGCCGTCAGACATTTGTGTCAGTATTCACTTCCCATATGTTCTTTAACTCCCTTAGTGTATACTTCTGTCTTTGCGGAAAAAGCTTTTATGAAATGCCAAGTAATTGATACATGTACAAGTGGTCCCCCTACCATTTCGGAGAATGACAACTTTGAGCAAATGGCCATGCCTTCGTACACTGCTTCGTGTGTACCAAGTTGATCCTTTAAGCAACAGTGCAGGCTGCCTTCCTGCTAGCTACCGCAAAATAATGTAACGTAAGCCTGCGGTAATCACACATCGGCCTACGCATTCCTATCCGAGGCAGCTGTTACAAGTCGTGTGTATTTAAATTACGCATTGCATGTTGATTGCAACTTTGATGGCTGCACTATGCGGAAGGGTTACTGTATATTACCGAATATAGGCCCGTCTATAGGTAGCCCGACAGTAGAACTTTGCCACATCAAATTTGTCCAAAGTCGTAAGTCCCCGTATTGGCTGACGCCCAAAAGATAAGCAAAAGAAAAACGAAATTGTTGCTCCATGCTTTCGCTCGTCATCACCAACTGCTCTCCCTTGAATGTGTTCAAGTAGAACGCGCGCAAATATTGGTGGGTTGCGGTGATCTTAATGTGTTATGATCGCGGTCAATGGGACGTTGGGCCGTCAGAAAAAAGTTTCACCGCACCGGCCCATGTATTGACCGGATGTTAAATCAGCTTAAAAAAGCCGGCAATATAGGATAAGTTGAGAAGGTGCGTCAGACATGACGCGTCGCATAATCGACGATCGGATGCATATGAAACATAGTAGGGCAATGCGTTGGAGTGAAGTTTACGGTCAGTCTTGTGAGACAACGTCATACTTTCAAGTCACTGCATGGTCTGGCATAACATAATGTTTAAGCTCTTTTGGTTCCCTACTGCCATCCGTCACGAACTTCGAATGTGTAATATACCGAAAATTTTCGACGTAAAAATCACGTATCCAGTTATAGGCACTTCATATCCCCTTTCTGGAATACTGCCTGCCCCTAGCGAGTGGTGCTAAGGGGAGATAAGCGCAGTCTGGTGCAGGGAATTCCTGGGTGGATTTTGTACGGCTTTTTAAAAAAGGCCATATAGCCCTTCATAAACCGATCCCCTTCTAAAGATTGTCCAGAAATCATCGCCTTAACTTCAGTAATATACGGTAAAAGGGGTTGTAGCGAAAACGCAGTTTAGATTATATCATCAGCGGGCTTGGGCTACGCCAGTTGTCACCTAGCGAATGAAATGACAATAACGTCCTCCTATGCTGACGTGACGGGGATAGTTCAGTGCTTGTGAAGTCGATCTTTAGAACGAGATCGTCCGCTACAGCTATCTGGGGCGGTGTGTTCTCAGCGCTTGCTAGTTTCGGAAATAGCGCTTACAGTGTGTGTAGGAAAAGTAGAAGCATCAGTACTGTTTGCGACGATTTATTGTTAGGACCACGCTGTTTCTTGATTCAAACTCACAGAAAAGACTTAAATGGCATTTTGAAATCCTAAGACGTGTTTTCTGAATGCCACATCTCTAAGGTATTTTAGTCTTCGTATTCTCGCCGGATTTGGAGCCATAACTCTCGATATTTGATTACAACATTTTTATGCCAGCGAGAAAGACTGTTTAAATATCAGAAACTTGCAGCCCTCTGTACTAATTAATTTTATCATTTTGGGAAATGCAATGTATATGTTACTACCAATGATTACTACTGGATGTAGCACAGAGTAATGCAAGGAAAATGTGACCGTTGTCATGGAAGGCAGCTTAGCCTGTTACTAAGTGGCAATCAAGTAGTGCCTATGAGAGATTGCTTTATGTGAACTAATGAGCTGTGATGGGATTAGCGTTTGTTAAATCCGTTATTCGCACATTGGGTGGGTTCCCACTTCATCATCCTAGTTAAAACCACTCGAACTCGGTGGGTATCATTTGGTTCCTGCTTCCATGAACATTTAAGTTTGCGCAGACTTTAGAAGGAATTAATCCTTCCAGTCCTCTTTTTGATGAAGTTGTGTGTACTCCACAATGCGCTCACTGGATTCTATGTAGAGCTTCGTGCTCCAAACATTTGATTATCTTTGACGGAGACTAGCAACAATCACGCTGAGTCAGATCAAAAATTTACAACCGGAAAAGCTTCAGCTTCCCCTTTTAACCTTTCTGGAATCGTTAGCATTGTGAATAACGCATGTTCCTTGTACAGCTAGAACCCTACGCATACGCGTACGCGAGGATGAAACGGTAATCTAGTCATTTTCCAGATGCGCAGTATCTGCTTGAAGCAGTGAGACCTCGACGAATGGCTATCAAAATTTGGTTTATAATCGGCTACGTCAGAAAAAACGAAGGTAAAAGGTTAAGTGGAGGTTCGAATTCGTCTGGGGCATGCCCTGCATTGTTAGCGGTAATACAACCATAGGAGCGGACAAAGCGACAACGTTACGCTGCTGGAGGAGAAGTTAACCTTTTATTGATTTCGTTATTGAATGTATGGGAAGGGATCATTTTGTGAAATGTGCGACGTGCAGGTGACCCACTGTTGCCTCGTTTGGTGTCTACCACCTATAGATTTGGGATAATTATCAATGTAGTTGCAGAACCAACTGGGGCTACATAAGGATATGTTTGAGTTCCACATAAAGCGCAGATGCTTATAACAATGTGATGAATGTCAACTGGAGTCCTTTCAACCTGATACAAAATCTATCCGAGTTTTATGTTTAACACAGTGAAATGAACCATATGATATTATGCCTACGGTAGATTGTTTTACGCCTACAATGGAAATACGTAACTGTCGGTAGAGTCACCGCATATCCGACATAAAGCTGAACAGTGGTTTCATGTTTTTGCGGAACGACAAGTGCTACAGCTTCAAATGTCCCCTGTGGGTCTAGAACCTGTAATCCTGCGCTTACGCGTTAGTTTTATGACTATTGGTTTGGTTGGATGAGTGGTAGTCGTATTGATACAGTAAATAGCAGTGATATGTCTCGTAGGCTTACACATCCTTTTCATAAACGGTTCCAGTTTGTAGAGGACAATGTTGATCCCCTATGCCTTCCCTTACTGAGCATCCATTGTTCGATAGCATTATAAGCTAGCTGGATGTTATAGAATAGTGAAGGGTGGGGCTTGGCTGACTGTGATTGTGACGAGTCTGCGATGGAACTTGCAACGTTACCACGCCTGAGAATTATTATTCGTTCAAAGACGTGAAGAACTATGTTATTATATATAATGGTACAACTTTTCTACTTAGAATGGCATATGGTAGCAATTTGTCTTACCGCGAATTACGTTGCCTATCTAACTAAGTAGGTTAACTTGAACCGGTTGGGCTGCATTTTTGAAGCGAGGTTATTTCCTGCTCCGTGATTCCCTAGACTTGCTTACTTAGCCCGGTCTAATCGGGCCAGCAAAGCAGATTTGTGGTTTCCTTTGCATTTCCGCCGTATTGGCTTCAATAATATCCTTCCTGGAATATTTTTATAAAAACAAAACTTTAACACGCTAAGGTTTGCAAATTTGCTGTATATGTTGACCTATACGTTTTAATGGAACGACGCAGCGCAGTGGGTTTATAGGTATTTATTGCGGACAGGATAAGTTGGGCCACGTGCCAGTGTAGTAGACAAAACGGACGTAAAGTTGATAAGGCTTTCATCCCAACAGTTCACAAGCTACATAGCAGAGCCTAGTCCGGAAAAGCGCCAGACACGTTTCGCCCTATTAGGGCTCGTCAGTGGCACGCGTTCCCTAGGTCCTCTAAGGAGGATCGAACCCATGACCTCTAGAGGCAGATGCCAACTAGCCAGAAGCTTAAGCCACTGAGCCATGGGGGACGTTGGCTGGGCTAGATAATTTGCAAACTAGCTGGGATATAGCACCACCTATCTACCACTGTCACTGACAGTGGTTAGCCTGCAATGTGATGACGTCCTCTCACTAGACACTATACCTATAGCATTTGAAACTAGGAGAGGCGCCAGTGACGATCCCCAATAGGGCGAAACGCGTCTGGCGCTTTTCCGGACTAGGCCCTGCTATGTAGCTTGTGAACTGTTGGGATGAAAGCCCTATCCAATTTACAACTAAAATCCTGCTACTTATGGGAAAACTGACGTAGCTTAGAGCATTTACACGGCTTTGTATGTAATACCTTTTGCTTAAACCGTGGCTTATGACAACCCATGCTTATTCCTCGCAATTCCTACTTACTTGCCACTGAATTTTAGAAGCGTTATGAACTGCGCAATAGTGTCCGTTAGTTGTCACTAGAGAACAATTTAGAAAAGAAGGCTGTCTACATTTCATGACTATCGAATGGACAATTTTGTTCGGGTTTATGCTGGCTACTGGTATTTTCGGAAATCGTAGGACAACACATCATCTGACTTTTGTTCTCTATTTGTTATTTGGTTCAGTGATTTCGTTGCCTATCCAAACGTCCGTTCGCTAGGGGGCTAGTACTTGAAACTTCGTAAATCCGCGATTAGCAAGGAATTTATCTATCAGCTCTTCGAGGAACGCAGTACTAATGCAGCTAACGTTAATTCGCGTTGACAGCACGAAGAGTGCGTCGTTTGGCTGAACTTGCTAAATGCATATCGATGACACTTTTTCACCGAGTGCTGGCTCTCATTCTGCAATTAACTCAGATTGAACGCCAGCAGAGTTGCTTACTTGTTGATTTATCATTTAAATGCCCGTTGGTTTTTACAATTTTGTCCAAAAAATAATTGTGATTTCTCCCGACACTGAGTAAATGTTCACCGACAATACGCCAAAATTTATAGAGGTAAATTTATCTAGCTTATTTCTTGCAGTGCAGCAATGGCAAGTAACGGTTTAAAAAGAAATGCTTGACTATTCGCTTACCATTGTTAGGGTGCAAGCAACGGAAGAAACTCCGGAGCCAGTAAAATTAACCACAAGTTGCAGAGCTCAGAAAGAAGTATACAGTAATGCAGACTTGCTTATTCCTGCATGCATGGCGGTGAGACTGATCCAGTCCACTGTTTTCCCAGGCCAAACGTCGTCAACTGATGGTCACAAGTTATAACATGCAACCTGACTGTGCCAATGTGTTGTCAAGTCGTCTTTTAACTAGCGTAGAGGGGGATACGTAGGAGCGCTAGGAGTTACAGGGTTGTTACTCTTGGAAGGAGAGAAAGTTTCGTCGACATCCCAGTCGGCTGTATTGCATGACCAACTTAAACCAATGGCCCCTCAGAGATATATTTTGATCGAATTACATTAGACTGTGGCCAGTGTAGCTGAGGTTGCTACAGGATCTATACACCTTTATTAGATCGCTCGATAGACACCGATAACATCCAGTACACACTTTAAGAGTTTTCCGCCTGAGTTAATGGCCAACGTAGGACAAACCGTTGATGTTCTTCCTCGTCATGCTTTATGCATTCTCGTGCACAGTGAAGTGGCGCCTCTGCCTGGGTTGCCAAGCTTGGATAGCAGATGTCATGTGAGAATACACATATACAAGTCAAGCATCCGCAGAAAAACTGAGGCGTCTACTTTTCCCGACGCCGTAAGTGGTAGGCCGAAATCTTGAATTTCTTTATTTGCTGCTTTGCAGTCTACCTCACAGATCCAAGATCCTCTTGCACAGATACGCTGAATCGCTCTTATAGGAAGTGCATCGTTGAATTTGTGGTCCTTGCTGGTAATCGTCTGTACGCTGATGGTGTATGCTCAGAACCTTGCATTTAGTAGCATTAAATGGAGTACGTTCTCATTTGACCATGTGTAAGCTTTGTGTAGGTTACTTTGCAATGCTGTGTGATCCACTATTGCAGTTATTGCGCGTCATTTCTTTATACCTTGCCTAATAGTATAAATATGTCGGGCGCATCCTCAAGAGTCATCTACGGAGATTGGGAATAGGCGAAGTCTGGGCACCAAGCCTTGAGGTACACAACGCTGGACTTCGATCGTGTCAGATAGGGTGCTGCAAACCATCGCTTTCAAATGACGTAGAACGAGAAAGTTGCTGGTCAAACGCAAAATGAGATCGCGGATTCCATAATTTTGAAGCTTGGGAAACAGAATGTGATGATTCAGACGGTGAAATTCTGTTAAGCAATCCGCACAGACACCAATTGGTTCTGTTCCAGCATCGACAGGTTCCATCCAGCAAACATGAGCTGTTAGTAGATCCATGGTACATAGCAGGTGCTGACGAAATACGCGCCGCTTCGGGACCAAAATGTTATTAGGCCTCAGATACAGCATGAGTGCCTCAGCAACAAGAGATTCCATGACCACTGGGATCATCGGAAGCCGTGTTATTGATCGACGATTTGCTAGTTCTGCACCGCTATCAAGCTAGTAGATTGAAGTTAGGATCCCATTCTCCTGCCTTCTGAAAAATGCATCTATTTAGGACACAGTTAAATAAGTATGGTCAACAGTTCAATTACGCTCACGAGAGCCACTGTAATAGCGTAGAAAAATAGGAGCTCCCATCGATGAAAGTAGTAAAAATTATGTGTTACATGAAATGCTCATCATAATGCTTCTGCGATATATCATCTGCTGCAGAATTCATGCAGCTGAAAGCTTTCTATTGTCTCAATAAGTAACACTAAATAATGCAATCTGCAATCCATTTAGCATATTCTCCTCCTGCTTGCATATTACATCAGAACCCCAACGAAGGTACCAGAACACTCTCGCCTGGCGAATGCAGAAAGAAAGAGATAATGACCTGTGAGTGCTTTCATTTGTTTTAACTCTTAGCTTTACTATACAGTTTTTATTGTGCACTTTCGAGGTGACGCATTTTTACACGATGGATAATTGCTTTCCTTATCCACCGAATTCATTTTCCAGTCAAATTTACAATATCCAATCAATTTTGCGAGATCTATTTTTAAAGAGGATAAATAAGTGTGACTCGGACTACCACTGGGCCAACAAGTTTTATGTTTTATGTGAACAAGAAATTAGAAATTAAGTACGATACCAGGAATTTCTTTGAAAGAAAATAATGGTCAGCACTATGAAAGGAGGCATTAAGGGAGACTCGACACTGATAAACAGGGGTTGTTGCAAACGGAAATTGAGCATTATATAATGCAGCCGGATATTTCTCTTAATGAAATGAACTACTCGTAAGCCATACAATTTGTCACAGCCTAGCTGGCCAAGTTGACACAGATTGATCAGACGACAAAATTCAGTGCTAGAGCAAATCTTACCGTTGACCAAACCAAGGCCATCACTAAGAAACAAGAAACAATTTGTCCTCTATACCCACTTGGACAACACAGACAGAAGAAAGAAGTTGAGATTTGTTAACATCTCGATTGCATTCCTCAGTCGAATACGCAATACATTTGGGTAATAATTTAACGCATGTACAAGTGGAGCGAAAATACACGGAGTGAAGAGGAGTTCCTACGTAGGGAACTTCTGTCAAACGGGTACCCAGATAAATTTATTCACTTCCACAGTAGACCCACAATGATGCAGCCACCAATACAAACGGTTGAGAAAACGGATAATTGTTTATTTTTACCGTTCAACGGGGACAATGTTTCAAAGAAAATTGGTTATAAAAGTGGGTATGCTATAACGCATATCTATCCCACCGCCTGTCTACGAATCCTTCACACCACACGGAGTTTGGAGCCCAACTATCATCGGGACAGCTTGTCAGTCGGTTTGGCCTCTCATGTTACTTTTTAGTTCACCTGCAGCTGCAGTGACGTCTATATAGGCAGCACTGACTGGCGAATGGCCCAAAGGGTGGCCGATCACTTCCCAAGGTGGTTGATGCAATCCATGGTACAACGTGGCGAGTCAGCTAGCGAACCGGAACCCCACCGCGTCTTTTACAAAGCACCTCGTGTTGACTGGCCATCACGTGCATCAACTGAAAAACTTCAAGTTGCTATTGATCAACCGAAACTATAAAATGTATGCAATCAAAGCGGCATTACTGGTCTAGACAAATCGGTCCTTATTTGGGAGCAAAAGCATCTGAAGCATCCTATCAGACTACCCTGGTCTTAATCGCCAAATTTTAATTTACTCGTGTATTTTCGTTCCACTTGTACATGCTTTAATCTATTACCCAAATGTATTGCATATTCGACTGAGGAGTGCAATCGAGATGTTAGCATAGCACAACTCAAATGCAGACAGCATGACTGTTTGCGATAACTGTGCAGCCCCATTTTATCTGCTTGTCCGTGCTGCCTAATGGAAAACGGAAGGAGCATGCTTAGTGGAATTGCTAATTCTAATTTTGGTTGCCGTCACTGCTTTTTGAAGTGCCGTAACGCATTTATATTCCATGTCCCTTTTAGGATGTCTGATAAAATGAAATGAACTCCTCTTTTACAACTGCCGTGTAATTATACATGAGTTCGTAAAAGTTTTACCCCCTATTGCAGACAAAATAGGCTTACGGAATTTTAGAACCGACTTAAAATACAACAATCCTGGCTTCCAGTCTAGGCCTTGCCTTTACGAATTTTGTGTTTATGCCATTTCCGGTGTTGCATATTGGCTTCCGTCACATTTTTAAATTCTCTTATCTTTAGTTTCATAGACCATAATTTGATCTGTAAGAGCCGGCGGGAAAAGTTTTGTGTAGCTCAAAATTTTGGCGAAGTATATTCCGTAAACAAATCTCCTACGATTACCAACATTTCTTGGAACTGTATTTTTCTTTGCTAATCTCATACTTTCCAAATAAAATCCTAGTATTTTTTCTATCCGTCATCCACTAAAAGTCATCATTTCTTTTTGTTGTCTTCCTGGGATAAAATACTTTAAAAGGTTTCTTTGGATCTTTGCCACTCACACGTTCTTTTTGGGAGGAAGTGACTGACTGTTTCATGGGAGTACATGCAAGTACAATCTCCAACAAAAGAAAAGCGAAACGTATGCACTCAATTTACTGGGTGTATTCCGCACAGAATGACTAATCCATGTACAATCGTCGACAAATGCAACATCGGCAGAAAAACCTCCAAACTTGATTACTTCTACATCCTACCCATCTCTCTAAGTTAATCGTTGCATTTTCCATTGCTTGCACGTTCACCATGTTGACCTCTTGGATCGATACCGCTGTAGATTGACCACCTCTCTATGTTGACGACTTTGATCCAGTCTCTTAATTAGTTAACTTACGGAGATTTTACTCTATTCGCTTTGTTCGGATTGACCGTTTACTTCATCAAGTTGCCGTCTGAGCTTTGCAAGCTGGCATGAAAGTCCCGCCGTTGTGCGAGTCGACAACATCCGTGTGTCGTAGTAAACAGTCTTCATCATCGATGTCAGCAGGGAAGTTTCGACTATATTCATCCAGTAAGAATACAAAAACGAATCATAAAGACAAAGTATTTCGGTACGGAATTCAGTTGCACCTTGAGATAACATATCGGATACTCATGAATCCCTGTACCTGATAAATAGGATTACAGAAGAGTAGTAGGGGGAGTTGAATGCTATAATTGGATAGGATTAATTTACACTGTTCTATCTTTTACATCGTTAGCTGTCGCTTAGTTGTTAAATGTGGCTTGTTGTATTGGGCATTGGCTATGTCCTGTCCACGACGCTCTGAACAAACATTTCAACATTCGACAGTCGGTCGCTTGACAGGTTGCGCATGTAACAACTCTGCTCGCATTGTGTATCCATTTGCGGTAATCCGTGGGACTGTGCCGAAATAGGTCAGTGTTTCAATAAGTCACTTGGCCACCCTTTGCTGGAGCTGCAATTGTTTGCTAACTTATTGTGAAAGGGTGTACGAACGTGTTGCGTAAGTTTGTTTGTATACTTGCGGATCACTTTCTGTGCCAATGCGTTTGCAATCATGTGCGATTATCGCAACACTTGTGCAAACAATGAACGCAGCATTGACCGCCCTGGGGATTCCGGAATGAAAAGGCAACTGCAAACATGTTCCCCACACAGAACGCCGCTAAAAGTGTCGAGAGGTTTGGTCTTTTTGTAACGAATTTTGACTTGGGACACAAATGAATATTCAACTCGAAACACTTACCCATTAAGGAAAGCCCGCCGAAGTCTCATAGCGTCGATCATGCATGGTGGGCGATTGCAGTGGAATGAACATGCACGTATGAAGAGGCGACGGCGGTACTTTTCATGAAGCGAGCGGGTGCGCTGTATTTATTGATGCTGCGAGTATGTTCAGCCGTTTGTATTTTATCAGGTTAGGTTGAATAACTAGACGATCTGATATTGGCTGGCAATGCGCATGGTGTTATATTGACCTATATCAGTGTTTCTCAAAGGAGCCCTTCACGAGGTCCGCGGGATTTCCCAAGTTGTTATACTTCCGTCAGAAATTTTACAGACGTAATCATTTGATTTTATTGGTCGATGACATAACTGCAGTGAACATTTGTTAACTCATTTGTGACAGTCTACATTAGACTTCTTAACGGTCTATGTAAATCACGCTACTTCCAAGAACGAACCAGGGTTTTGGGGGAGACTTAAAATGTGGGTGAATTAAGCCGTCCAAAGTCAGAAAGGCAGTGTAGTAATCTCTTGTGATACGACGGGTAGAGGCTGGGTGGGTCATTTTCTGTCCACCCAAGCTCACATAACCCAAACTTTTCCCCCAGGGAGGTAAAATTAAATCATGGATATGACCCATTTTAGCAGTCATTTCGAAATTCACCATCCTCTTAAATCGGCTAATGGGAAAGAGAGGCCCAGTCGTGCGATCCCACACACGAGATCCCGTAAGGAAAGCGTGGAAAATTTGGGGTTTGACGAGTGTGTTTATCTGACTTTGAGAACTGAAGAAGAACCATTTCTGCAACGTTAGACAAAGGGGCTCTTCAGTTTATTTATACTTTATTCGTAGTTCAACGTTCCATACAAAACAAATTTAGGGTGTGTTGTGCACTCTAGTGTTGAATTATTTATTCCCATTTAAGCAATTTTCCTTATATTACCAACGTGGCCTATCAGCTGTGTGATGTGGGCTGAAACTAAGGGCGAAGAGAAACGTCTGCCGCAGTGATTTCGATCAGGCGGTCGATTGATTGAGCGAGGGCGTTTTTAAAAGCACAGCTAAGGGTACTGAACCATATAATTGAGGATGGAGCGTTTATGTGCTGATTCGGTGTGTTTTCTTGCTTTTGACGCGGTTGGGCGACCCAGGGACGTAACAGCCTGAACACAGAAACATTGATAAATCTGTCAAAGAAATATTCACGGTTGAATAGAGATGTAATAGTTTGGTTATTTAATGTGCCTTCTGAGGATGCAGTAACTGAGACTTTAGATGTATTTGCACTAGTTGATGCGATGCGACCTATATTTATGCCAACTGCAGCCTCTCTATCAGTAGGTAAGGGGCGTAAATATGCCAACATTTATCTTCCGTTCTAGTTATGGAGACCAACAATTGCCCACACGTGTCTTGTGTAACAAGGTGCCTCCGAATATTCCTTTGGTGTATGTAAAAATACCGTGGCATTTTGGATAAACACATGCGGACTGTAAAATCATAAAAAGGAGCACTTGGAACGTAGGTGATATAAACTGTTGAACACCCGAAGGTACGTGCTTCGTGCTTCTCAGATTGTAAAAGAAAAGGCATCTTGCATAGTTGTTTATCGTACTGTAATAGCTGAGTAACTTATCAATCTATGTAAAGTCAAAATGGCTAAGTGCATGCCGGGGGAAAAATCAGCAAAACAACTGTCTGTAATACCATGATCAAATGAAACAATATCTCAGCGAATTAAGACAATAGCAACTTCTGCTAAAGTGGAGTTAGACTGACGTATAAGTTATTTTCATTTCGCTACTCAAATTGATGATTCGACGTATGTGACAGGACTTGCCATGCTGCTACTACTTGTAATATATCAATACCAACCATTTCTGAAAGAAGACAAGCTTCTAAATGAATCTCTGCCAAAGAAACCTAGTGATGCTGAGATGTTCGATATCTCGAATAATTTTATGTCCGAACATGGCATTTCAAGGGAACTTTGTATCCATAGTTGCACCTATGGTGTCAAAGCAATAAGAAGAAAGGTTGCTGGGATTGTGACAAGAATCCATTGAGTTACAAACGTCTGCACCAAAAGCCAATGCATTCTTCATCGGCAAGCAGTTGTCGTAAGGAAGATATTACCCAATCACAAAACTATCCTAGTTGAGACAGCGAAAATAGGTAGTTACTCTAATTTCTTGCCTCAGAATAACCGAATGTGTTCAAGATTCGCTGTGAAGACATAGTAAGTTTTCACATATTTCACTGATCCACACTGAGCTAAGATGGCTCTTCGATGGCAAAATATGACTACTTTTGTTAGAATTACTCACAGAACTCATTGCATTCTTCATGGAGAATCAACGTGATCTACTGTTCTGGATGACTGATAGAAAGTGGTTTGCAAGACTAGTCTATTTGTCAGATGTCATTGCGAAAATAAATGACGCAAGTTTAATACTGCAAAGTAAATTCGCAACCATATACATTGCAACTGATGAACTACCAGATAACAATTTAGAATTTTATGCGATTTCTGTTCGCAATAGAGATCTTGACAGCTTTCCGGCATTAAAATTATTTTAGAAGAGGTGAACTTGGGCACAGAAACCCTAGATTAATTATAAGAAAGTTGTGCAAAATTTGAAAGACGTAGCAGAAGTATTGTTGTGTTATTTCCTTGCAAAGACGGGGAAGTTAAAATATTTTCATGGGTTATGAAACCGTTTACTTGCACGAAAAATCCTCCTGTTACATCTTTCTAGGATCACAAATTCATTGAGATGGTCACAAAATCTTTCCTTCAGGAAGAGGTTCACTTCTTGCTACTGTCTGATTTCTGGTGTAAAATGAAGGAGGAATATCCTGTTGCTTTGCTTTCTTCATTTGCCACGAACTGTCTGTGTGAAGGTGTGTTTTCGCACTACACCTTTACAAAAAGTACTGCAATACGCCTGAAGCTGGACCAACTACGATGTTGCAACTCTTCCCAGTAACACCAAACATCGAAGGATTCAGTGCTGCAAGTCAGAAACAATTTCAACCAACAAATTGAAGATTAATGTACGTCGATTTTCTAGCTAAATTGCATACCTTCAAATTTTACTAAGAGTAATCAACTCCATTGTTTACTCCGTGAACAGTAAGGACAGTTTTCAAGACATTCCGCCTCATCTCCATTTTACTCAAGCCCAGTTCTGTGATTGAGCATTCCTCAAGAGGTCCGCCGTGCAAAGTTCCACTGAAAAGGGTTCCGCGACCCGAAATGTTTGAGGCATCCTGGCCTATATGATGGTGAGAACACAAGTAACAGAAGCATCGGTTCTCAAACTGGTAGCAAAGCTTTGTATCACGTTGATGGAAATAACGTTTTGAGTATACAAATACCGGATAGTCTATGGTAGCGTTCTGCCAGGCTATAGCGAAAAAATAATAGAAAAGGTATTAATTTTTGTGTAAGCACTTAATGATCCGTATTATGCAGCATGCAATTAATTTATAGTACGGTTAGAATTTCTGCCTTTAAAGTGGTTCAATATATTATAGTGTGGAACGGAAACTGTCGTGGCGCGCTACTTGACTTTGAACTGGTTCTGACGCTGCGCTCTCATTTGCCTTGCAGGAATCTGGCGTGCGCTTTAGCGGAAGAAGTGCAAGCAGAAGAAGATTGACTTTTGCCACGTGATGCTCAATAAATCTCCAGTTCCAATCTCCGGAGTTCTCCCGAGCTTGAATACTACAATATATATGACTAACTGAGCACAATTTAGTATACAAAATAATAAATGCTTCACTGGGAGAAATGCTAAAACGAGAGATTTTCTAGGCTGAAGTGCAGATAACGTAAAAGCTATGTGTGTATATGACTGCATATAACTTTTTAAGCCGATATTTAGAAATTACGGGTGAAAAACAGACACTGATCGATTATACACCAAACATTAAAAATTGTGATTAAATACTTCGTAAAAAGTTGATACAACAAACCCGAGTTAATTTACCAAATACCAGCTAAATAAGCTTACACACTAAATATATTAGAAAAGCTGCTTTCATCTCCATTCAGACTGCAAACTGGTGGAACGCTACCGATAGTGTACCGTGCATACTGATATAGCGCATGTTCACCCACCTCACTGCCATAACATAAGCAGGTTCAGATTAAAAGTTGTTAAATGCTAGATAGAGAAACAAAAATTATGAAAACTATCATTTTGCCAGGTAGAATGTTTCGGATATACTGGTTTTTGTTCGTAATCATAACATTAATAAAAATCTTATGAGGTTTGTATTTCACTTTGGAGGGAACGGGTCTGAATCTGGTTAATCGGTTTACTTAGTACACTAAGTGCGGTGTTAGTCTTTCCACCGGTCGGGATTATTCAGAACCAATAACACAAGAGATCCTGATGTACTAAAATAATAGAATGATTAACAAAATGAACACGGGCGTTTACTTTGGTTGAGGAACTAAGTATATGGACTACTCCCGGTAAACAGGCTGAAGTGTGCTACCATATACCTGACTGGCCGTCAAGTCTGGGGCGTTGATCGAGTAGCGTTTACTATTTGTATGATCTACCTGAAACCGTAACTGTCAAACTAGCCATGATTCACTTCAAAATAATTTGTAGTACAAGTTGAGATCGCAATCCAAATCTATTCTAAGAAAGAGTAATCGAAACCGAAAATTAACGGGTCCTTAACTGCTGTGAAAAGCGTTACTCACACAAGTCGCTGATGTAGGGACAAGTCATCTGCTGACAAATTCTGCACTCCGAGATCGCTTTGTGCTCAACAACATATACTTGCATAGTGACAACACAGTACGGAGATGATGAAAGAGGCGGATGGACTACGAATCTTCGCTTACATATATTATCATAATGGAACAGCAACATTTTCTAATATGGAACACGAATGGTGTAGAGGAAAGGTACTTAGTAATGAGTGCGCTTCAAATCACTGGTGAGTTAAAAGTTAGAAGCGATCTGAAACTATTTACTTCATAAGATAGTTCGAAGCGCAGCAGCTCTACGCGTTTTGTTCTGTTGAATGGCAAATCCATTTGTTTCCCTCATCAGTTCCCAGTGTACACATGAGGTCTTCTTCTGGAATTCGCTATCAGAGCGAAAACTTCCCTTCTAAGCAGTGGAGATCTGCCATTTTATCTACACCGTCATTGCACACACAGCAGTAGAGGATCAGCATGACAGCCAGAAATTAGCCACTGCTGGTCGACTTCACCCACGACTCAGTGGTTCAATTCGCTGGGTTGTAAAAATAAAGTTGTGGACTCGGAGACTGCAGGATATGGTGGATTCTCCCTACTAAAGTGTTTAGATAGAACGAAAGTTTATCTATCGACTATCTAAGTGTATTGCTGCTTGTATAATTTGCTGGTTGCTAGTAAGCTCAAGATAAATACCTCTGCATTCTCGGACTTTCTTTCTTGGTTGTCATTGGCTTGTGACAAGCCCATGCCTATGGCAGTCACCTTTCTTCGTGGTTTCGAGATCGGTGAAATCGGGCTGGTGCGAAGGAGAGTAATCTCGGAAAGCGTCTTCCGAACGGGACCTCATGTAATTGCTAACTGGGTGTTAACTAACGTATCCAAGATCGTGACTTTTATACAGTGAAATTAGATTTGAAGTTCCTACAACGCACACAGACAGTCACTCTCAATACAGTCACAAGTTGAGCGCATTGCTTTTTGCTTGTTAATTGGTGTGTGACGGCGAGTAATGCTGCACTATTGCTGATCACGCGCCAGCTTAGGGCATTTTGATTTATTGAAAGCAAAACCACAAGTTGCCACGTGATCCTTCTTGAGACACAAGTTCAGTGACGAGTAATTTATCAAACTGCACCCTTATCCAGCATTGAGTGCCAATGACCTATCCGACACCATGCTTTCAGTTATCGTATTTGTGCAACTTTTAGCAATTCTACGTTCTGGATAACTCTGAATCAAAATTGAGCAAGATTTCGCTAGGATGCGAGATGCTTTCACAACAAGAAGCCGCATGAATTGCTGGCTTTCCATTTATTAGACGTATGCTGGTTATCCAAGTACAGGCAGCATCAGCGGCATGGAGAAACCGCTCAACTCCACGCGCATCTGGCTGGAAGCATGCTTTCGCGTACTATGAAAGAAAATTGCGCATGAAACCTGTTCAACTGTGCTGGTTGCGCTATGTTGGGGGGAAAATGTTGCGCCTAGAATCCGGGTCGGATTAGTGCTTCCAGTTATATGGACTAGTTGTGCGTTTACACACTGTGGGAAAAACAGTGGCAGTTTAAACAGATAACCATCATGGGAATAGGATCGTATGTGGTGGTGGCGGTTTTGCGGCAGAGAATGCTAGGAAAGCTAGGTTGGAAAGTCGTTTCCAATTGAGCAATTGGCATAACCGGAGTTGTACGAACTTATGGACTAGGAACCAATAGCGCTGACATTTCCGCGACAAAAGCTTGGATGTTCCTCGTTCACCGACTGACATGTGGCGTAGTCAATTTTGCCCGTACATACACCTGCAGCTTGCATAGCCGGCAATGTTCCTGATTCGATGTCATACATTCCCTTTAGTGCGTCTGGAAAGAAATTATTACTCTGTATTTGAACCTACAAAATGCAATAGAAAAAATCTTTACATTTATTTAAAGTTGTCACAAGTACACTGACGCATGGGTAATATCAGAAATCCACAATCTTTTCGATTAATATCTTGATGGCAATTTGAATCCTCCGTGTTGAGTTAGACACAGTTGCTGTCGCGGTTGCAGATGTATGCGGAAGGAAAACACAATAAAGTTTTGGTTGTAAGCAGCACGGATTTGGCTGGCAGTAGACTGTAATCAAGTGGCGCTCAAACGACTCTGGCTGGCGAGAACTAATGAGATGGGATTTGGATGTGCTAAACCCGTTATTCACACCTCTAGTCCCCTTGTTCATTGTTCTAGTTAACGCCACTTGAAATAGAGGACACCGAAATGACTGCAGTTCCGGTCATCAATTCAAATGGCTCGGTTACTGGGACAAATTAATCCATCTTTTAGTGGCTCTTCTGTAAACTTGCAAGGTTACCAAGTTCCGTTTTTTTCAAGTCATGTCAAGTGACGTCAAGATAGGCTTTATGTATGTGGATGGGTGAATTTCGGCATTTCGCAGTTTAAATTACAGATTAGCAAAACAGCAAAATTAATTAAGCAGTGTTTTACAAATGTGTAAACAAAAGGTGAACGGAGTGCACTAAAGGTAAGCCGATAAGGAATCCTGCAACTTTGGACGAAAATTGCAGATTGTTAGAGAGAAGTTTCAAGAGTTTTATCCTATTGACACAGCAAGGTTTTACGGAGGTGATAAATTACGAGAGATGCGTAGTATGCCAGTGAATTTCCTCAAAGAAGCGCTAGAATAAGGCGGTATCAGCGACAACAAAAATAGTGAATCTGTAAAAATATTTCCACATGATTGATTTATCGGTGGTAAACAGCGTAGAGCGATATTTCAGTGAAAACGATGACGGCCAGCTTAATAGGCCCAACTTTGGATTCGATATTAAATTTCTGGTCATAAACAATTCGATAATATTTGTGAGCGAGGCGAGGCAACATAATAGTGAGTAAAGCAAACAGTGTGTGGTGGATAGAAACCACCTGGGTTCATGCTCGACCTTATTTTAAATTATAATTACCCGTCGAACTCCCATTAAGGTGAAGTGACCTGTAACGAACCTTGTGATGCCACTGTGGGTAGTAACTTATACGCTGTGTGAGCAGACAAACTGTTTCTCTTTAGGTGATGAAGGCCTGTTAATTCAGTGATCACTCTGATATTTGGTGAAACGTGACTACATACTAGTGAGCGACTTTCCCAAACATACACTTTTAATAAGACTTACTTTTTTGCTGGAAACAGAGAGAATCAACTTCCTACGTATGTCAGGAATGAAAGAGCATGGTACCACCTGTGTGGGAATTCGATATGCCAACTAAGAAAGCAGCTACTCACACGATGAGCAATATACTTAACTGAGAGTTGTTTGCAACAGCCAGCAAGTCGGTGGGAGTATCATCCCTCCGGAATGCCCTGCAAGGCCGTTCCGTCCCATCCGGATTTGTCGACAGTACGCATTCCTAGGGTACACCATGAACCAAACCAATGAGCCTAAACACTAGCGGCTTGCACTGCGTGTCTGTGGCTTGTCACTAAACCATGGGTGATAACCACAAGTCGTCATGACTCACAAGTTAGTTGTGATACGGGTGTTACATGGAACAGGGTTAGTCTGAAGAACGAGTATCTTATAAAAAACCGACGTAGAATTTATGCGAATATATATCATTATTATTAATACCATTACTATAAATTTATCGTCCTACTTGGGACTCAACTTCTTCGCTCGTCTTCATGGCATAGTTACTTAAAGTTACATTAATGCGTAAAACATTGAGTTGACTTCCTTAAGCCCTCTAGTTGACCCGATACTTCGGCGCTTCAGTGCATTGTCACATTAAAGTTAAAAAATATATGACCGAAATCCCCACGGATGGGTATTGCATAAACCAAGTAAGTACGTGAGATAAATGCTACTTCTCTTAGCCCTAGTCCTATTCGCTAAGATGACTGCTAGCTGTTGATATAAGTAGGAACGTACCTACGTTGTATTTGCTTACCAGCGAATTTGGTCGCGGAAGAATTTCAAGCAAAATATTCTCATTAATGTATACAGGTACTCTCATCCTTGATATGCAGCTTGGTAAACTTTGCATAGTTGTAGCTGAGTTGAGGCTGTTTTAATGTTGTAAGCCGTTGGTTATGTGACAGCAACAGTCAGAGTAATTTAAATGCCATCGAGAACTGGGATGCAATATGGCGGATGGCATTGTAAAATTTACGTACTTTTACAACTTCCCGCATTTTGCGATTTGCCAAAGTCGTCGCGAAAAGCCGAATTAGACACATTTTAGGTGTCCAAAAGCAACCAGTTGTCCACCTGCTGTTGCCGTGTTCCTACTGCCAACCACAATGCCCACACCATGAACTTGCTTGACTTCACTTTGCTGTATGACACTTAGGAAAAGATTTCTCAATCATTGTATTGTTACTGACGTGACCATACGAAGTGCAGTGTTTGTCTTCCCGTTTGGTTGTTCAAATTACTGAACGGAATTAACAGTTTTAACTTGTCCAAATAACCGAATGATGATAGCAGCGGACTTATTCGACCTTCATGCTAGTGCATTGAAAGCAAAAATGTTCACCAGATTCCAGTTTGCGAATCTCCTCTAACATATTTTAAACGGCCGTTTGTTCTCATGTGTGGAGTGTTCACTCTGAAAGAAACCTGACTGGACATTCACAGAAGCAAAGCATTATGCCTACTCGTTTACTGCCTGGCTAGATTCATCACCCTGAGTAAAGGCATGCTGGAATGGGGCGAAAATGTTCAGCGTGCCATCGCTAAGCTTACCTTAGGCCAGTTACATGTACTTTCACATATGTAGTGACTTGAAACTCACGACGCTGCTTGTAAATCATTATTGCGTCCACAAACTCGTGCGTCGTAAAGAACGTGGGGAAAAGTGCGTGTTGCGATTCTGGTTGGCAAGAGACGGGACATATTTGATGCGGTATGCGTAGTTATAATGCCCAGCCTTAGACCATTTCTTGAGAACAACTTACCTGTTGTTCTAAGTAGAATAGGATGCCCATAGTGATAGGCCGCAAAGAGTATTTGTGGAAGGAAAGAGCTGAGGTTTTCCCGTTAATGGAACATGTGAACATATTCTAAACTTGCCATGACCATAGTTGCCTGTTTGAGGTAGGAGCAGAATACTGCATACTGTAAAAAAGTAATAAGAAGAGCTTTTTCTGTGATACTGCATCTTAAATCACCGAGACACAGTGACCCATTGATTTGGCTATCATTTCACTTATTTCATGCCGGAAAAGAGTACATACAGCAGCTTATTGAAATCCGACATCTACTTTGTCTCAACTACTTGCTGCTGCAGGTTGTTCCGTACATAGACCACTGTTCACTAGAAACAGAGATGTGAGGAACCCGCTTCAAATTCGGTACCACATGTTTGTACCGGTTTCCTCGTGTGCTACTTGGTGTGCGCATCTGCAGCAGCGGCCTCAACATAGGTATTCACCGAAGTAATATTCGGTGCGACATGAGTAGGTCAAACCGCACTCAACGATAAGACAGGGTGTAAGATCCTCACCACTTGCGCTTCTGTTGGACACACCTGGTAAAGTGGGCATAAACCTAGTGGTCAAATGCTGTTCACTCCTTTATACCTATGTTTCGGTGATAGGACAGGATGCAGGTGAACAGTACTCTATACTTAGTTGTGTGATTGAAACGAAGATGCGAGTAGAATTCTCTTCGGACTGATTACAAAAGCTGAATTTGAGCGTACTATGCATGCAATATCCACGGACTTTTGGTCGCAGCGTGACAGTACACCCAGGTGTGCTATGAAAGGAGTGAAATGTAACGGTTGACCGGTCACAGTGTATGTTCAACCATGTGCAACCTTACACAAGCTCATGAATTGCGACGACTGGGTTTATTTGGAGGTTGACCTCTGCAGACCACATGGAGAGGCGGTCAAGGTCACGCTGAAGCAGGTCACGATCAGCTGGCGCACTGATTACTCTCCACACCAAGTCATCTGCAAACAGCGCACAAAGCGAAAGCAGAAGCGGGCACATAGTTTCCATTGATCAGGAACAAAGTTGGCCGCAGCACTGTGTATTGAGACAGTCCACTGGTTGTCTACTTGGACCTTCAAACTCGACTAACACAATATGGGCTAGAAGAAAACGATCTGGAATACATTTTAAGGTGTAAAATTACAACACTTAAAAACATCGTTTTATGCGGATGTAGCCAAGTGAATGCTTTCACTGATTAGTTCAGCTTATTTTTGTTCACACTTAATATCTCGACCCGTTTTATACGCTAAGTTTGCAACCCATCAAGCTAACCGAACGTACCACATTCCGGAGCCAATAGTTAATAGATTTTTAATTTTAATTGACTGAAGTTCTAAGAATCACTGTAGCGCACTATCTACCACTCTCTGCAACTTTCTCTTACTATGCGCTTAATCAACCTTTCCTTTTGTTCACATGGCCACATTCTTGGCTTGCTCTCTAAACTAACAGAAGCTAGGATTGGCTTCGGTGACTAACATCAATGAGCTTCCAATTTGTCCAAGGGTTCCCTTTCCTTGTTTGCTTTTAACCAAATAAGTTCAGTCATGTTCGCTTCATCCTGGACAACGATTTGTTGCGTTTTCCATACGTAATCAGTTCCATCCGATTCATTATTCCTGGTGCAAACAATCCACTAACACCTGCCAAAAGAACACCTGTTTCACTTTCAGCTGCTGATTCTCACAATCTTATCGATATATCCAATAACTGCTTTAAAACAATGAAACAGTGGTATATCATATGCAAGAAAGCAAATTCTTAACAAGTCCCTTAGGATGGCCAGGGTTTGAACTGAAAAAGGGTAAAAACAGTGATCAAATGAAAAACGTTTTGCAGGACTCACCATAGTGTTTACATGATTTGGCGGCATCCGTATCCGGATTTGCCTGTCACTGTGACCTCCAAGAGGATAGTCACAGGACGCCTGCGCCTACAGAGGGCCATGAGTGGCTTACGCTGCACCACCCACAGTTCCACCCACACACCCCATATCCGGTGTAAACCCAAACAAATAAGACCAGGAAGCATGTGAATGGGAGCCACGTTTCATCAGCGGAGCTGATCCACACTCCTTCAGCAAGTAGAACTGAATCATTCTGGCCTAATTGGGAAATCATGCACACCAGACATACACATGGCGGTGGCTGGACCGTAGCCCGTTCCACACAGGATGGAACCACTCTTTGAGCCTAGCACCGTCACGAGGACGGTGCACCCCGTCCCCACCAGCAACGACCAACTGTCTCCTGGAGCCAGTATGGACGAGGTAGTGGGTAATAGACAGGTAGGCACCTTGTCAACACTCACATCAGTGTTTACATAGAGGCATGGATAAAACTGTCAGCCTCGATTATGTCGCTCAACGCTGCGTGTGCAACCTTCGTCACATCATATAGTGTGTTGAGGTACACAGGCTCTATCGCATAATGTGTGTGGGTTAGCGCGTCAAGGTGTATTTTTAAACACAGGTAAGTTGGAGACGGAAACAGCGTAATGTAGGGGGTCACATGGTTAGCAGATACGAAGACAGCAAAAGTTTCGCTGACATTCTGGCTGACTATTTTGCTTTGCAAACTTGAATTGGTGGCTCCCCAAATTCGTGTTGTGACTGAGTTGCAGTACGTGGGAGCAGTAGTAGTTGGAAATCCTCAGAAGCTGGTAACCATTACCTGGTCGCTACGTAGGCGCCGATAGTGACCTGTGTACACTCAGAGTCCTCTGCCAACTTTGATATGTAATGTGAAATGACCCTTTGACACCCTTGGCGGCTCTTTGCTGTGGAGTCCCGAACCCCACGGGATCATTCAGTGCCAGGGTTTCGAAGTCTGGACTACATATTCCACATGAGTCCCCACATATGTGTTAAACAACTGAAACAAACAGAGAGATAACACTGCCCTAATGCCCTTGGCATCATGCCAGAGTGTTGGTTTCCACTATTTGATACCTTCGCATATTGTTCTGAGCGGCCGAGATCAGCCTAGATTAATACCCCAAGATCACGCTCTCGGGTGAAGGTTTGCAGGTCATGGTCTCCAGCTTCGTATTTGATGTCTGGCTGATGACGAATGTGCATCACCAGACATTTGGACAAATTAAACTGAAGCACGTTGTGTAGTGACCATTCATATGCTCTGTCTAGGTCTTATTGAAGTGCATTTTGATTTGTTTGGTCGGGGATTGTCCACCACATCTTAGCATCATTAGCGAAAAGCAAGAAATCTGTGGCAACCAAACGCATAACGTGGGTACTGAACACGAGAAACAGATGTGGCCCCAGAACTGATCCTTGTGGAAGTCGACATTCGGGATGGGTCAGATCGGACAGTGGACTTCGAACTCCGACCTGCAGTTGGCGATTCTGCAGCAAATTCCTGATCCACCCAAGGACAGGATTCCCAACTCACTATGTTTTGAGCCTGTACTACAGTATGCGGTGGTCCAGATGGTCGCAAGCTTTGGAAACGTCATGGTAAATGACTTCGGATTGTCTCCATTTGTTGGCCGCCTCCGTCCAACCACGGCGTGCAGTCAGTAAGTTGGTAACACATGAACGGTGTTGGCGAAAACCGTGCTACTCCGGTGCCATGACTGCAGCGTTTTAGACGGTCAATCAAAATTCAGTGGTGGTTGCCTTCATCAACATGGAGAGATATATCGTGTGCATCCAAAGCACATTATTTGTACATTATGAGGTGCTTAGATTTTTACTAAATTTTTAACTACTTATTCAGCGGAAGATTCATAGTACTGCTAATGACATGTCCAGCGATATGTATTATCAGGTAACCTCATCTATAGGTTACTAAACTTTTCGTGAACAGAATTACTATTAACCTCGATCCAGCCTTCATAATGCCATCGTCGTTATGACAACATCTTAGAAATTATTTTAGCAGGAATAATTAAGAATGCAAAATCTGTTTCTGTTTTTTGACTCTGACCATAAGATACCAATTATGTGGTGTCATTGAAGCCATTGTCAACAAAACGTAAAATCGAATTTTTACCTTAACCAGGAAAGTTTTGTTTTGTCAACTGGCAGTGACTTGTCCGTTCTGCATTTTCATTTTCGACTGCATGGATTACTTTGTATTGTTTGTGGTTTTTGCTCTGTGTACACCGATCAGACTTTAACAAAAGAGTGGGATCTCAAGTTAATGCGAAGTACGCAGTACATCTGAGAATCCAATCATAATTGTAGGGTAAATTTTGGGACTTCAGATCGAACGTCCTTGAAAACTGAAATTCTGTTCCTCTAGACGTGTCTTCTAATTCATCTATTGGAGAACTATGAGCTGTTCACCGTGTCCGCCATGCTGTGTTTGGGATCGAAATGTCATCATCATCATGATCATCATTATACACGTTAGCTAGAGGTGGAAAACACAGCTACTGTGCCGCAATACATAGAAGGAAAAAGGAGAAAAAAATGCAACTGGTGCAAGCCGGCTGAGCTACCGGTGACGGATGCGCATCGTTCCGTTGAGCTACCAGCCGGATACTGTGTATCAAAAAATTTACGATGCAAAATTCTATGAGGCTGTATAGTGAGATCGTGGTTGGTGGAGGAGGCTAAGAGCGATGGGGTGGGACAAAGAAACTCAGAGCGCGAACGCCACTGAGGTCGGTTCCTAGCCATGTCAGCAGGTGTATCCAGCCAAATGTGTTCATAGTCTTTCGGACAACAACCAGGGAGCCGAGACGCTCCAACCGAGGTCAGCTCCGAAGTGAGGGCCTTCATTCCTCTCGACCAAGTCATCGCTTGGCCACCTCTCCTCTTCTTTCATCCACAGCCCCGGCGCGCAAACAACGCATGTGGCAAGAGTCGGTGGGCTGCATCCCTAACACATGGCCGAGCCATCGGAGCCTGGTGCGTGAAATAACGGTGCTGAGCGGGTAATTTCCATTTCCTGTGTCGCAAACAAGGCGTCGAACAGGTTCGTTGCTGAAGCGGTGTTCCCACCAGATGTGAGCCAAATTGCGAGGGTACAGGTGGTCGAAGGTAACTAGCATCTTAAGGTCAGCTGCTTTAAGCGGCCAGGTTTCACAACTGTACAGTAGGGTCGAACACGCCGCTGCACTGTACACACTACTCTTCAGGGCAAGAGTGATATCGCGCCGGCGACATAAATGGCGATGGTTAGCAAAAGCGCCCAGAGCTTTTGCTATTTGGTTCGTGATCTCATCTTCCATCCCACGGGCGCTGATAGAACTTCCCAGGTAGTTGAATTTTTGTACGACTTCAAGCTGATTCCCACCAAGGATCAGGGTAGGAGGCGGTCCAGACCAACCTTGAAGGAACGTCTTGCACTTCGATGGTGCAAAGCGAATCCCAAAGTGACGGGCAGTCAGTGCTAATCTGTCCAGTGCCGCTTGGCACGTTTGTGAGCTGTCACAGATTAGTGCAATATCATCAGCATACTCTAAGTCAAGAAGTCGTCCTCATGAGCGCAGATCCACACCTTCTAGGCCGTGTCCTGTAAACGCGATTTCCATGACTTCGTCAACAGCGAAGTTGAAGAGGAAAAGTGACAGCGGGCATCCTTGACTCATGCCGCTTCAGGTAGTGAAGGGCGACGACAGCTTGCCGTAAGTTCTCACTCTGCCCGAGCTACGCACATATAATGCTCGGATAACATTTACATATTTCTCAGGTACACCTTTCATGAGTAGACAGTCCCAAAGTGCACGTCTATCCACCGAATCGAATACACCTTTGATATCGAGGAACACGACAACGGTGGGCCGCCAACGTATATGACGGTCCTCCAACAACTGACGCAAAGTGAAGATGTGGTCAATGCAGCCACGACCTCGAAGAAATCCGGCTTGCTCTTCACGAATCTGACTTTCACGAATGCCATTCAGTCTGTGAAGGATGATAGTGGCAAGCAATTTGGAGGCGAAAGAGGTCAGACTGATTCCTCTTTGGCTGCCGCATTCCGATCGTGAGCTTCCCTTGAAAAATGGGACTATAATGGAGCGGCTCCAGTCGGTTAGGACAGTTTTCTGCTCCCACAGTTTCACTAGTAACTCGTGTAAATCACCCACAAGAGCAGGTCCCCCAAATTTGAATAGGGCTGGAGGAAGATCAACTGGCCCCGCTGCTTTATTTAACTTCAACAGTCCGATGTCACGTTCAACTTCTGAGCGAGAGGGTGGATCCAAAGGGAAAACCCACGAAGCCGGGCGATCAGGAGCCGGCGAGAAATCTAACAATTCCGGCTGATTAAATTGCCTTCCAAAGTGCTCAACCAAACGCTCCAAGCGTTTTGACAAGTTGTGGATAGGCTGTCCACTCTCGTCACAAATTTTTTCATTAATACCAAGTCTCCTGCTGCCGGACTCCCTATCAGCAGTAATAACTTGTGATGGTTACCAAAGGCAGCGGCCATTTCCATCTCGGAAGCATGATGAGATAACCGGGATTTGCGGTCTCTCTTCAGGCTAGCACGGAGTTTTGCCCTGAGCTCTTTGAGATTTTCATTGTTTTCGCTTTCCGTCGGAATATGCAGGCGAGCATCGATAAGTTCCAGAGACTGCGAAGAGACATAATGTCCATGTTGGCGATTAGACATACAACATGAGGATTTTCCTGCTGCTAGTAAGGTCTGGTGAATATGAGACCGGTGAGCTTCTATTGCATCCAGTGAGAGTTTATCCAACTCGCTTGACAGCTTAGTTTGATAGGCATTCAGAACAGCTGACTTCGCCAGTTGGCTGGTGTCAATCCGGTCACAGCGTCGTCTTGGGCGTCCGCCAAAGCGCATGCGCAGGTCAGCACACACAAGTGCATGGTCGGTGTCTGCACATGTGCTCCAAATGGAGCGACAGTTCTAGACACAGCATCTCCATCAGTAACTTATCGCAATGTGATCGATTTGGGTCCATAGCTGGTTCGAGGCTGGTGGACGCCAGGTCACCCTCTGGCGGGTGCTGTGTCGGAAATTAGTGCTCGCAAGAAATAAGCGAGCATCCTCATGCAAATGAAGTAACCGCTCACCGTTATCATTACGGGAGCCTACACCATGTTTGCCCCCAAAAAGCAGTTCATCAGTGGATAATTTTCCAACTTGAACGTTCAGATTCCCAGCCAGCGTTACGGTATCTGAGCTTCTTCTGTAGCGAAGGAACTCGTTCATTTGGCGTTAGAAATCGTCTTTTACCGAATCATCGCTACAGTTTCTCAGTGCATATGCAGCGATGTCAAATTGACACCTGTTAGTCCCGTGCGACTTCGAAGCTTTGAAGGAGCCAGCCAATCGGACCGCACACATCCGACTACTGATTGGAGTCCAATCAACCAGAGTAGCTTCAGCCCCAGGACTCAGGGCAATACCAACATCGGCTTGGCCGGTGCTCGAAGTTGCATCGTCACCGGATAGACGCAATGAGAACGTGCTGCCAGTGTCACCTGAAGTGGATCACAGAGTGAGCACAGAGCTCGATTCTTACAAGCGGGTCTCCGATAAGCAGCAGATATTGGTCGAGAGGGTCTCCAATGTTCGGGTAAGTGTTACCTGTTGACCAATTTGAAGCAATGTGCGAACATTGTGGCATGCCAATCTGAAGGAGGATCGTGAGCTCCGAATGGAAGCCGAGGAACTAGGCTTGACGGCTTGCTTGGACGTGGACCTGTTGACAGGACAGGAATGACGCTTCGCGTTCACATGTGAGTTGAAACTAAAAACAAATGACTATTGAAGCAAGGTGGGGAAGGGCTAAGGATTAGGGGTTGAAAACAGGGGGATAAAATTGTAGCTCGAATGGGACGATAAGTGCGAAAAAGCGTAATAGGGGAATAAGAAGACGGGAAGGCATAAGCAGTAGCATCCAAACCCCTATCCACCCTGCTCGATGCAGCAGATAGGGCACTGTTGATTATCTTCTGCGGTGGCCAGAGCATCAGAAATTTGTTTGAAGAGAGATTCATTGTATTGCGTGGGCAGGATGCTGTCAAGTTGTCCAGGCCTAGACAAGAGGACGATTAGAGTTCTCTACTAAAGCCTTTGTTTCAGGAAAACCTGACCGCAAGGCAGCGGGTTTGGCAATGAGCTACAAGGAGTCTGTTTTAAGGAATAAACAACCACCCTCATTCCAACCCCCAACCTAGAGGACCAGGTGGCTGAGTTTGTCTGGCCTCTAACCATTGACCAATCTGGTATGAGTGGCTCTGAAGGTGCAGTAATGCACCACCCAGCATAGCTCAATGGATCACTGAGGCACACAAGCCATCGCACCGCGGTAAGGTCCAGCGTCATTGCGATGGATCGAAAAGTCACATTCAGTGAATCAGTACAATTTATGTAGCTGCATCTCACAGTTCGTCTAAACTTGGTCACCTTTGTGACAGTGTATTTAATGATGTAATTTCTCACGCGAGAACGTTCCCTTCATCTGTGAAAATGATAAAAGATAATTCGGTCAGATGTTGAAAAACGTAAGGAAAAACATAGTTTTATCGAAGGGTATTAAAGCATTATCCTGGTTCACTGTGTTTAACAGAATGTTGGACTGCATTCAATGTCACGACTATGTGGATCTAGTTCCAAAAATCCTTAGATGGATCCCGAACAAAACTGGGATCAGACAGCTGGGAATGCGTTTGTTTATTTTGAGCAAACTTGTTGGAATTCATAAACAACTCGATGATACAAAGCACACTTACCCTCTGCGGTACCTACATAAAAGGTATGCAGTTTTTTTCCTGGCATTAGGAAACGAATTCCCAATGAAATCTTAAAAGGAAGTTGCATTTGGTGATATATATTTAGTAGAGAGTACTTTGATTTTAATGAGTTGCTCATTCACTATGCTTGATGTAGATGCCTTGTATTTACCAGTTACTCTCGAGAGGACAGGCAGTTGAGTCGCTATAACGGATTGATTTTATTATTTAGCGCGACGTGCGGATTGTAACTGTAATCATAACGTACTAATTTGCTCAAGTTTATGCAATACAATATTTGGTTGCCAAGCTCCTAAAGAAATCAGCAATGTTCTTATAGCAGTTGAACATTTTGAGTTATTTTGTACAATTCAGGCATACGAATATGCCTAATACAAATGTTGCTTCATTTCAGTCACCAGCTAGGGTCACAATCTGACGCTTTTACAGGCGGATCCCTTCGGAATTTAGCTAAACTTGCTACAATACATCTGATGAATTTGCAATTGTCACCTGACTGAGCCCTCTGACTACCGTCTTTTGATGATTCCTCTGGTTTGTGTGCTGACATATTAAACTGCATCAAGTTGGCTTGCCGAAATTGGAGCAGATGAGTTTGTCCGAATCAAGTGATAGCAGTTTGTGCTTACCATGGAATCAAGAGATAAACAAAGAAACGCTGAAGGTTAAATTGAAGCTGATTTATTGCGTCGTGTCATTCCTAACCTTGTCTAAGTAAGGGGCGTTGGTCATCGTGAGCCAGAGAATAGTTTGAGCAGTTGAGTAAGCGATTTGCTGACTTCAAACAATTCCCTTTGCTTCTTTAAGGGAATATGGCTTGTAGATGGTGTTTAGTGAACCCAAATGGAACAGGTTATAAGCTATGCTACTTTGCGCTGCGTTCGTTCAACTTGGGACACAACGGAACTCCCTTACTGGATTCGACTGTAAATACAACTGGGGAATTCTAAAGGCCACCACTTAATCATCACATATTCGACTTTGACAATTTAGCTAGTTATGGCCACAACAGGTTGGTCGCAATTTTCCCGAATGTAACATGTACCATCAAGCTCCGAATGGGTGCTTAGCAAAAGGCGATCAACAATAGGTAGGTAGCTATGTGCAAATGAGACGGTTCTTCCAAAGTACATAATCATGTTAAGCGGGGGGTTGTTAGGACCAGAAAACGTTACGTTAGAGACATATTCACTTTTGCTCCGTCGGCCATTCTTTAAAATGTGTGTGTTGTAATAAGTGAAAACTGATTGATCTATGTCACAGTTATCCTACATTGCTTGGTTACACCTAGGTTGAACCATATGATAAAGAAGCTAAAAGATAACAGCGCAGTGTACACTTTGTATGCACATTTGGAAATTGAAACTGCAGTTATGCATTCGCTTAGTATTTGAACCAACATCACCAGGTCTGAGTGGGATCCGGCAGTTTCCCATATCTGTCCGAACAGTAAATTAAAGGGAAACTCTCTAACTATGTCGTTCCGACCATGATGGTAAGCTCCCTCCACTATGCTCTAGGCGTTCGGTATAAAACCGCCACTTTGGTTAGACACTGCACATCCATATCAAGATAGGACTGACAGCTTCTTCATGTGGTCAAAACACTGCTCTATAGTTGCTCATGCGTCAATCATCTAAAGCGGTGTTTGTGGTCTACATACATCGGGGCCTACCGAATTGATTATATTCTGTTTCCAAAATTTCTTCCTTCCTCACTTTCTTATGCTAGTATAATGAGAAACAGTTTAGAATAGGGGCAATCGCGAAATGTGAAATCCTGCATGAGTTTTAGCGGCAGATGCAGTTTTCGTTGTGATGTACTCCTCTTTTACACTGTATTAGATGGTCTGGAGGTGAAAGCTATTTTCATTGACGCGAACTCGTCTCTTGACATGGCGTGTATTTTCAGGTTCCGTTTGAACCAACGCCAATCTCTCTTGCATGGCAGGTCCTGTGGAATTGTCGAAGGAAGAATTACAAATGCAAGGAGTATATAATCGGAGAAAAAAGACTCAGTTCAGGGAGACGTGAGGAATATGGTAAATGAGAGCAGCAGCATCGGAACGCGCATTTGACCATCTTAGTAAGCTCACATTTCGCATCCAGGACAGCGTTTGTTTCGAAGCACATTTACACCTGTGACTAAAAATGACAAGCGCAAAGAAATTAATACAGTTCAGTCTTAGCATGGAGTAACTGTCCCGGCAGCTTTGACAACGTAGGGCGAAAGTGTACTTGAATGCTAATTGGATATTAAATTGTGTCACATTTTCCAGTTAACTCCAGTGCCAACACGGCGTCGCAATTACGGAACGTTGCTGATCTGCTTACTACAGTTGTTATAAAACAAAGAAGGGCAAATTCTAGGAGAGGGAAAGAGTCGAAAAACCTGACTCTAGACGGATGAGGTCATCTACGACAAGTCTCATCTGCCCTTACAAAATAGACAATAATTTTGCTTGATCAGCACTTCCGGGTTTAGCACGCGTTAACACGAAGATATTTTACTCGATGAAAGTATAATGTAAAGGTGAACACTTTGTATTATTAAGGGCACATATCTTTCATTTCGTGCAGGGATTATTTTACCGTAATTTGGTACCGTACTCTGCGCTGATCACATACGTGTCCGTAGGCATTTCGAATATGCTGCTTTGGGTGCAAACAACTTACGTAGAGAGTCGTTAATTCCAGAGACATCCATGCTCTTTTCATTGAAACAGCCCGAACGGACGGAATACATTGTTGCTAGACGCTGCTTGCGGAGCTCGGGCGTAAGCTGTCAAGCAAGTGGTGTCGGACTTCTTCTCAGGTCAGGCTATCTGTGCCCGAGGAATCTAAATCAAAGCGAAATCGGTCCATTGTTAAGAGGAGCATCTCAGCAACTCTCCACATCAGATCCGGTCCCAGTGAACGAAATCGCAGGGGTCTGCTTCAAAGCGAACCGTGGCTCGAATTAAAAATGCGTGTCGCAACACAAACACGGCGTGTAATCTAAAACCTAACATTGTAGTTCTAAAAGTTTTTCAGGCGCTGATAGTGGAGCTTTGGCCTAGTGGCAAAGGCATAAGCCGTCAACCATTGTGTTTGCTTCCACGCTCAGCTTATACAATCTCTAGTTGACTAGTCCAGGCTAGGACGAAACTGGTAGGTCGTGAAGTGCAGTGTTAGGATAAGCAGCTTCGAAACTCTCCACCACTGAAGACTACGTTTCAATTTATTGCCTATGAATTCGTGAGCCATCTAAACTGGGAGATGGGATTGCCATACAGTGTTTACTACGTGCCACTTAGGCTCCTTAGGGCAAGCGAGGTCAAGGCTTGAGCACTTTCAATAATTTTTCTGAAATAGTAACTGATTCAATCTGTTTGTCAAATACGTTGCCCGTTTCACAGTTGAAGAACTTTGTCCTCTAAATGGTCTTCAGAAGGTGTTTTAATGTGTGGAACATCTGCTGAGAACCGGGTCAACGAGGCAGGTAATCCGGAAGTGGTAACGATGTACTTAACAAACGTGCTTCATACGGACACATTGAGTTGGCGTTCCTTATACCGATTAAGCGCTGTTTCCCATAGGTACACAATCCTAGCTTTCGGCTCAAAGCACTAGATGTGATTTGCATCGGTGACGCAGCCGATTTGTGCGAACGCTTGACCGACGTGTCGAAAAACGCCAGCTGATATGATGTGAACATCTGAGTTACAGTGCTTTCATCTCCAAAATTCGCCTGATACCAAACAGTGTGCCTCTTAATCACCAAAATTGGGTGCTACAAACCAGGCTGGGGATTGTCAGAGGAGTAAATGGTAGCCTGCCAATCACCGTCTAGAGACAGATTTACCTCTTCCTACGGTTTGCACCAAATTCTTACATGGGGGTAATAAAAATTGTACTGAAAGTTGTACTGAAAATTGTACTGAAAGGTGGGCCAAACAACGCTGCATCAAACGAGTCAAACATATTCCGATCGCTCTTGACTTAGCCATGCATTGCATTCTTGCCTGCATGTAGTCTTTAATCAGGCAATGGAACCATGATATCTTACGGGAAGAAAAGCGGATGCTTAGTAATTTCCGTGTGTTGGCCAAAATGAGAGCCACAACATGGTGAATAAAAAATAAAGGGATAAAATGAAAATCGTCTTTGTGAGCACACCACAGTGTTAACACGGAGGCAAGCAGAAAGGCACAAGGTCAGTTGTGTAGATTAATTCTGGTTTTGCGACGTTCCTCGCGTTATATCTTCTATCGAGTCACACAGGCTATATCTCCTAGTGTAGGTGGGTTAGGGCAACGTCAAGATACTTTTTAAACACAGGTAAGGTGGGGGCAGAAACAAAGTAATTTCTTATGGCGTTCCTTGGCTGACACACAAGAAGAGAGTAAAAGTTCTGTCCACATTCTAGCTGATTGTATTACGTGGCTAACTTGAACTGGTGACCCCTCAAATTCGTGTCGTGACTCAGTGGTGGTAGGTGGTGACAGACGAACTGTACTATACATTGCAGAGTTTAGAATCTGTTGGAATAAATTGAAAGTTTAACACATACAGACACTTGAAATAGCAGTACAATTCAGCGTTGTTCCATCACACTATTTCTTCACCTCCACGGAATACGCTGTCAATCTAATGGACGACCAATATTAACTGTAGGATTTAAGAATATTATAAATTGACGTTAGCGACAGTCGTTGTGGAAACTGATCAGTGAATTTGATGGCATTTTGTACATTTTCAATTAACTTTTAGATGAACCATGAACATTGCTTAGTTAACATAACTACACATTCTACTTACGTTTAGGTTGAAAAATAACTTGCAGATTTATTGTGGTGTTGACGACACCAGTTTATGTGTCATAATGAAATCGGCATGCTTCGGAGTCCTTTTTACCTTTGGGGGTTTTGGGTCTATAGTAGGAACGAATAAATCGGTGCTCCTCTTTAAACAGATTGAATCATTTGCCATACCATCCAAGATGACGCGTAAACTTGGAAAACTGCCTGCAATGATAGTTATTGGTTGCAGCCAATTGGACAGCAATTTTTGTTAATCATTTGTCCTTCCTGCGGGTTATGAACGTAAGCTTGTCGTTTTGTTGTGCTATGTGGTTTCCGTCCTACAGGCACAGGATTTTATGAACATACATATCACAGCGCATAATAGTGTACCTGCATCTTCCGTCGACAGTTTAGAACCATAGAGTACGATCATATGGTTATGATTAGTATATAGGCGGAATTGGATCCGGAATGAACGACTGTTAATTTGGATGATTTAATAATGTTGCAAGACGCACTCAATACAGGAGTTGGCTGTGCGATGGTATGACTCTTTGGCAGATGATACACTTGTCACTTACTTTTAAAGTACTTTAAATAGTTGTTATAATCGAATGTAGTACATTGGGACATCGCTGCTCCTGCCTACCCTACAGACCCTATTTGGCCTGGTAAGGTTAGAAGTACAAATGGATGGATGGTTTGTTTGTTACGTGCTAAAATGCTTACATGACCAATTGTGGAAAATCTGATCAAATAACAGAATCTATCAGTGCCTCAGTACACAAAACACGCCCTTTCATATCCCGCTGTGGCAATTTATATGAGTGTAATGGTAGCCGGTTATACTTGGAATATAAATGCCATAAACACCCGTTTAAATTCATAATCGAAGTAATACAGTTCACTCAACAATGTAGCTGTATTTCTGCGCACGGACATAACCGTGTGTCGCATCTCCGCAATTTAATCGATAGATGGACAAATATTATGCGCTCAGTTGTCAACTGGTTTTCAGCAAACTGATGACCTACATTGGACATACAGTGTATCGACTGTTGGTGTCGGAACCATTTTGCACATCGCACCTATGGAAGCGATTGAATATTCAGGGTGGGACTCAAGCTGAACTCTGCTACATTCCGTCCAGCCTCAGATTATGGGCCGAAGTACGTGTCAATTTAGACGCTTAACGAATTACCCAAACTTGACGCTATCGTTTTCCAGACTTTAAGATTTTGACTCATCCCCGGAAAACTGAAAACTTTCTAATTCCGATGAGTGTAACCTTGCTTCCTGACACTGAGTCATAAGTTCCTGCAAACACAACTGATAACCTCTAATCACGAAATCAAGGAAAAGATCTCTCCAAACGCGAGTCGCTGAGCAGACGTTAATTTCTCACGATACGCTAATCCGTCCGGTATTGCAACTAACCAGCCGTTCGAGTGCATCCCTTGAGAGAGCAGTGATGAGAAAAGCGAACCAGGGCGCGTAGCTGTATCAGACAAGGTAGATGTTTTTAAAGTGATATCTGGGAGTTCACATCATTGAAACGACTATTTGTCAGCCGATGAAAATTCCTAGGTTAAGCTTCAAATCATTGTCTTTCCCTTGAGACCCTGGTTGAGTTTTGGGGAGGAAGGCGTAGCGACGTGCCAAGATCTGGACAGCGCACATAACTAACTGATGAAATGCTTACTTCATTATGCATTTCTTTCATATGGGCGGTAGTGTTCAAAAAATGCGCAGTCAGAAGCACCCCCATGCATCATCTTGCTACTGCATTGCATATAATACACGGTACGCCGGATGATGACTTTAACTTATAGCAAAACAGGGGATTTAATGGGTTTTGCCGTTAATTTGCAGGCTTCTCTGGTGAAATCCAAAGTTATATTGATAGTTTAAGCTATAGAATTCATACAATTAAGCATACATTTGGAGGTGCTTCGAATATTGAACACAGAGAAAAACCTCTTGATTTATTTCTGCAACCAAACGTATGAGCTTTGGACTCAAACTGCTTAATTGTCTCTGTAATTATTCTCAATTCGGTCTGCCGCCAGACCTGCGGTATGCAACTTTTGCCAATATGCGACTAAACTGATTGGCCGCGTATCAGCCAAATGAGGGGAATAACGAAGCGATGAAATGTTAATTGTGGGTGTGATTATCGAAATGCATAGTGGTTGGGTGGTCATCGGCCGGAATTTCGCCATTTATTTGTTTGGATTGTGACATCAGATTTGCGATGAAGCCAAAGCAAGCTACGAGCACAATGATTATGTCTGTCTCAAATGGGATAAGTGTGACAGGAAAATTATTACCATCACATACTGATGGATCCGGACAACATGTTTTCATTTTCCAGGTCCCTAAAATGGAAGGTTAGAATTCATACTCAAAGGTTCTAATGTGGTCCTAGTAGTTAAAGCAATTGGTTCTGCTGGGAATCGCCAAACTAACTGAAATAGCATATGCGCATCTATGTTAAAGCTTCCGCATAATAGTTACGAGGACATCGCAATAGTCATGGACTAAGTCGAGGGAGAAAATGTAGCAATACAAATATTGTTCGCTAGCAGTTGATCGTCACTCATTAGCGAACCTAGTAGCTGACAATTGAGGACTGTCCGTGAGAACATTCAGCCATCTCAAGATACCAAGGAATGTGCCGTAATAGGGCGGACACTAATTGGACATTTCTACTAAACTTTGATCAAGGAATTAGACCTGTGCCAGTCGTGAACCCCTCTTCTGAATTCAATTCCCTTGCTAGAGTTCTCATATGACGGCGATTTTAGTACAAAGTCTGAAGGAGCAGAGGTCCGACTGAAGAGGAAATTTGCCAAGCCTAATTATTCTGTTCTGGTTTGCTACTACAAAGTGAACTTAAATGATAAGCTTTTTTCCAGCTCTTGATAAACTGGGTTTTAATTTCATCACATACTTTCAGTAAACATCTACTGCAAGCATTCAAATATGTTTCCTCAATATGTATGCTCAAAGTAATTCTCTCCTCTATTCCAAGCTACTGTTATTTGTATCCAGAAAGTAAGTGGTACTTAATTTTAAATGTCTATTATAGGTTTACTTTTATCCCGTGGAGACACCGTAAAGGCAATCGCATTGAAATCGTTTTGTTCGCCGCTCAGTATCAGTTGAGCTGCAAGTGATAATGAATTGGTAATTCAAGTAGTCAGATCGGCTGCTATCTTACAGTGTATATTTGCGGTACCTTCATTCGCATCCGTCTTCGAACCTTCTTTCGACCCACCAAACCACGTTCCTTTTCAGGTATGATACCTATAAACAATGAACAATGAACAACCATATATCATAGGTAAAGAAGCTATTGATTTACAAGTCCCGTAGGTTGCACTGAAAGCAAACATAAGTGTAAATCGTCAATGCAAGCGTATAGTGATACAGATGCCCTGCTTTAATGAATCACGGATAAAGCTGCTCTTCAGTAAAGCAAATATATCAATTGGACTGATCAAATCAAGACCAACTGAAAGTTGGGTGACGAATTATTTTTGAGTAAATTCACAACGGATGCAAACTTTACTTTGTAGCGATTAGGCGTTGTCAGCGTCAAAGCCCGCTGAACATTGATTTCTGGGTTGCTCGAAGGATCACTCGAGAGCTCAGAAGTAGGCTATGGATGGTAATCAAAACAAAATAGAACAGAATACACATAAGCCCAGACGACAATCAACAGCTCGCGTAATATTGTCCGTTGGGCAAGGAAGTGATAACGGACCTGGGTACCGCTTTTACACACTTAGTTTTGAGTTTAAATGGTGGATAAATATATCGTCAATAATGGATAGGAGCTGCTTGTTGAAGAAGCTGGAAAAATTTCAGATAGTGCGTACGTAAATTTGAAGTCACTCCCAGAGGCTGCTTGACCAGAATCAGGCAGGTATTACATGATACAGCCGTTTGAGCATCTCATCTTGCTATTGTAGAAACTGGTTGGAATGTGTTGCAGAATCCTCTGAGATAAAAGACTCACACTACGACTCATGTAGCATGTACCACAAGTACACAACTACCGATGAGGGGGCGAAAACGGATCAATGACGGCAGTTCATTCTTCAAGGGTTTTGCAAAAAATATCTTGTTGTAGTAACCAATTTCGATCGTGCCGCGAAATGTCTTCCAAACAGCATCTTTCAAAAGTTTGGATAGTATCCGCAACAGAATCTCCTTTAATTGGCAAGCACAGGAATAGCTAGCTTTTAGGAGGAATGCACTTAGGCAGCTTGCGTTTGTGTTCCCGTAGTTGCTTGGAGATAATTTTGTCTAATGGCCTTTGTAGACTTCACTTGTTTGTATACCAAGTCTCAAGGTCCTCCCCGTAATTTAACTAAGTTTTGTACTCTTCACACTTAAACAGGTTGGGATATCACCATGCTAACTGAAACATGGCTGAATACTGACATCAATGATGCCGAGCTAGCCCTGCCAGGCATGACTCTTCTGCGAAACCATCGACCCAGCAGAGGAGGCGCAGTGCTCTTGTACTACCGATCTGACCTACAGATCGATTTCATTGACCAACAAGCAACTAAATTTCTCGAATCTTCGCAGTGACGCCTGCAACTGAAATGTGGTGATATGTGCTTACTTGCTATTATATACCGCCATCCAAGTTCCACCCTGGAAATAGATCACTCTCTGGCTTCTGCTATAAAGCGAAGAACTGCAGAAATAATCACTGATGTACCGTTGTATAACCAGGAAACCGCTAGTACGAGATTAAGAACTGGAGACGAACCATTTGTCTTAGACCTTGTGTTAACTAACGAAGAGCTAATGCTTGATACAGTATAAAAAGTGACTCGCTTGGCCGTCCCGATCAGGAGACTCTGATCTTCAGATACGCCTGCTACGCGGAATACATCTGCGAAAACAGCGTGGAAGCTCACGTTGTTACCAATTATGATACCCTCTCCAACATCGTTCAACAAACCAACTGGCCTTTTCTAGCTGTGTAGCCTCCTGAATTCGTTGGAAGGAATTTGTCACCCTGTTCAGCTGGCCAGTAGCAAAGGTGTCTGAAACCAAAGTCCTTCGCCCAAAGCAAAGAAAGCTCTTTTTGAACAACCGGTTAGGAAACTGCGTGGGCACAAGGGATTCGAGTTGGCGCGCTTTTGAAGTCTGTCCGGATGTGCAGGCCTGGATTGCCTATACAACTCAGCTAATCAAGGTGCCAAATTAGTCCGTGAAGACAAGCTCAAACACCAACAGGACTTAGCCATGAAATTCACTACTAATCCTAACTTGTTCTCCAGGCACGTGGATAAGCTCCGTATTATGTACCGCTGGATCCCAATTTTAAGTGCCGCAGATAGTCTGATGCTCACTACGTGTGATGCGTCGAAAGTGCTTCGGTAACAGGTTACCCGTACTTTCCGAAGTGGATCGTCACCTCACCGGTACATTATACAGCTCACTCTGTATCCAGGATTATGCCACGCATACTTCACTGCTGCAGATATGATGGAAAGTCTACTGCGCTTGCGTATGCACATCACCCCTGGTGTGGACAGTATCAGACCGGAGTCATTAAAAACCGTCTCCATGAACCTTGCCGAACCCTTGACCCGGTTCTTCCGACAGTGCCTTAAAGAAATGCAAGTTCCGACCACTTGAAAACAGGACGTAGTTACTCCTATTTTTAAGACTGGGAATGGCGCGGAGCCTTCTCTAACTACCGTGCGAATTACCTTCTTCCAGTGTCATCGAAAGTTATGGAAGGAATAATCGTCGATCCCTTGAGAGAAACAACATCACAGTGTCACAGCAGCATGGATGCCGAATAAATCGGTCCTAAACCACAAACTTGTTACTGGCAAGAGCAAGCTGGACGAAGTCAATCGACGCAAGGCAAGAAATTGAGGTCGCATACCTAGACTACTCTAATGCATTCGAACGTCTGAACCACTTCATTATTCTTTACAAACTGCAAAGCCATGGAATCGGTGATCATGTGTTAGGTTGGAGATGCAACCTCCTCACTTAACGTTAGCTGAATATGACGATTCTCAGATCCATCTCCGACTTGATTGAAGTCCAGTGTGGAGTGCCTCAAAGATCCGTACTGGGACGACGTTTGTTATTAGTATTCGTCAGCGATCTCGCTAGTGTGCTCCAGTCAGACTTCTTACTATTCACAGACACTATCAAGATCTGGCACGACAACGACAGGGTAGACGACCACGCGGCACTACAAATAGATCAGGACAGGGCCTACACATGTTACTCCGAAGATCGGCTTCGGTTTAACTTTGTGCAATGCAAAGTGCAGTGTACTCACAAATATCGACTGGGACAGCAGCTGTTGTTATTTGCTACGCAGGAAAGCGTCCTCGAGGTAATCGTGTAGGACGACATTGGCTGATCGAAACACGCCGAAGAGGTATCGAGAAGAGCCAATTATCACTTTGGCCTCCTACCATGTGCGTTCGGGACGTTCGAGCCATCAATCTTTTCACGATTGTCAAAAGCCTACGTCAGGCCTCACATGGAGTACGCGATACAGGCCTGACGACCTTGGCGCAATCATGATGCGGTTGCGCTCGAAGCTCCACAACATAGGACGACGATAATAGTTAATATTTTTATCTCCATTAACCAACGTAGACTACAAGCCCTAGGTTAATGCTGCGACGAATGCCGGCGCCTGTGAAGTGACCATATTATGGTGTGTCAAATACTGACACCTCAATCCGGACTGTCGCGATTAGTTTTAAGTCATCCACAATACCCAGCTGAGAGACCATCAGCTCACATTGACCACACACCACGGTCGACTTGATTGCCGACAAAACATTTTCTCCTTACACACATCCAGAACCTGGTACCCTCTGCTTTTCAAGTTATTTTCACCCCACATTAACCTTTTTTAAGAATTGATTAGACAGCATTCTATCTCAATTACATTACATGGCATAGTTTGCATCCATCGAAAGACGAATTAACGCCAACGGTGTGCTCACCAGCATACTCAGTTACGGAGCGGTGAGCAGAACAGCATGTGCTCATGTGAATACCCCCTTGAGTCCACTCAAACCAGAAATTTTCTTTTATACAGTCACTTTAAACAGTTATTTTACAATCACCACTGCAGTCATCCTACGGGACCTGTCAGGCAATGGTTTTTTCTCGTCATAAACCATTGTTCCTAGTTCATTTCTCTCAGGACATCGCTGTTTCTCTGCAATTCTTCATTCACTGCATCCATGATGCAAATATTGCGCTTCCTGAAGGCCATATATCGGACAAAACGTCTCTTGTACTGTAAGGGCAAAGCACTGTGGATGTTCGTGTATTGTTCAATCGACGTATTGCTAACAATCACCTTTCTGCTGAGAGATCCGTAGGAGTTACAGCGAAAATCTACATCCAGAGATGGCAGTCGGTTTCCAAACTCGTACTCTCATGTGAAGTAAAGATACTCACGCGCGTTAGTAGAGTTGCAATAACTGCGCCGCATGCTCTTCCGATTCTCATAGTACGAAAGTGTCATCCACATAAAGTATATACATTTCAGTCTCATTGATGTGTTTTCTAATTGGGCTAAGTACTAATTCCACCATAAAGATATTGGCTAAAAAGGAATCCAAAGGCGATCCCATGGCCATTCTATCAATCTGACGGTGCATTTAACCACTGAATGTGAACTAAACATTTACAGTGCACCGAACTGATGCCTCTTTAAGCAGAGCTTTCAGAAAAACTGCATAAATTGGCAGTTGTAAAGCCGGTTTTCAAACGTACTCCCCAGCTTCGAGCGGTGCAATGTCTGTGAACAGTGACTGGGCGTCAAGTGATATTCTTCTTTTGTTTGCAAGGCAAAGTTTGGATTTCCTCTCAAGGAATTAAAAGGAATCTCTTACGCATTAAGTGCAGGTCATATTGAGTACCGACTTTAGCTTCTCCACCAACAATTGGGCCAACAAATGCTATAGGGATCCTAGCATATCCAAGATTGAACGCATTAGAGCGCCTTCCTTGTGTACTTCAGGAAGACCATGTAACGTTGGAAGGCGCCCACCCAACTCAACTCCCATTTGGTCTTGATTTAGTAACCATACCACCACGCTGAGTCAAAGTAATAACTAGGGCTCAAATCCTGTTCAGCGTCACAGAAGCCAAGTTAGATTCCTACCTTAAAGAAGTATAGAGTTCGTCTAATTAATTTAGTCAGGATGTGTAGCAAGAGCAACCAAATGGTAGCGAGAGTCGCACCGCTTTGAGTCACATCGTGGCACGTGATGCGAAACGGCTTAAACCTGCAAAGCAATACTTTTTTACCTGTAATAAACTATTGTTCCAAAACATTATGAAAACTCGTTCTGTTTTGCTGATGGCTAGTCGAGGTTGTCAACTGTGCCTGTGCGGGTGAGGTTCATATCCACTCAGTGTGGATTTTTTGCCATGGTTCTCCACACTAAGAACGGTGAACATGTAGAGGGTGTATGCGTTCTCTGGTACAGCAATTCAGGATCTCTAATGATAAAACCAAGGTTGATTTAATGTGGGTTAGAAGTCTAAGCATAAGGAACACCCCGGTATGACCATGAGGTGAATCACAACTATGACGGCGAATCTAGCTGCAAAACAGTGGGTGCTTCGGCGGACGTTCATTATTAATTCTATGAAGAGGTATAAAAGAACTTGCAGTGACCTCATTGAAAAGGTTTGCGAGCACCACATTAACGGACGTCTTGGGAATCCTCAATATATGAACACAACATAGGATAACAATTATGGATCTTTGTTTCACTCTACATCAACAACATAAATGATATAAACGACAACTAACCCGTTTCCTAAGAAATACAAGGGTGCTGGAACAATAGCGTAGTCTGGAAGAGCTCTCCATTATTACCACGAACTGGGCTGGGACCAACTCAGGTGGTATTCCGACTAGCTTTACAGCACAGCATATCTGAGCGCTGGAGTCTAAAAGTAATTTTGCAGAGAAGTTCTGCTAGTAAAATCGGATTGAATTGTTAATGATATAGTTCCTTCATTTGATGTCAGACCGTAGATGCTGCATTTTTTCTTTTTCTCCTAGTGCCCTCACTCCGATTTGTACTAGACGGATAAACAGGCCATGCAGCCTTTTAATCGTTTCTCCATGCGTCCACTTTTTTCAAACAAAGGAAAGAGTTAATTCTCCGGGCACTTGCCGCGAAATGCAAGCTGATTTGTATGAACTAATACTATCAAGTGTCGGCTAGCGCTGAGGACACATTAAGCTCAGGAATATAGTGTGCAATGGGTAAACGATAACTAATCTTCCATGGATACTGGTTCCTGGATCTATTGGCATTTGTACGGTACGCTGCAGAATGATTCCTAACACATCGTCTAGACAAGTATGAGACTGCACAGGCCCATCCATTGGGCACTCACTGAATATTGAACTGCTAACGGGGAGCCCCGGCTACTGCAAGTAACATTGGGATCAGATGATGTCGAGATGGTGCTTTAGTCAAGATAGTGCCTGCGGATTGAAAACAGTGGGATACGCATATTTCCGGATGTTCCATGAAGCAAACGCAAGCGGGACAAAAATAATTCAAACAGACACCACATGAAGGGTAGAAAATAATAATTTGCGTTCATGGGGTGCCCGAGCTACGGACAACCAGCAACGAAGAAGGCCACATTTCTGACCTGGAAGAATGGACTTGCATCCGTCAAGCTCTCAGTGCTGGCGAAGTCATACTTCGGTCAATTACACGGTTACCCGTGTCACCAAATTACAGAAACAGTGGCTCAAGGATATTACAAATAACAGTGCACTCGAAACAGATGGCCGTGAAGCTAATCCGTAGCTGGCAGGCACTACGCAACACATTTCCTTCGGAATTATGACTGAAGACAGCATTTGGAAAGCTGCAGGCACACGCCGTTCTCGCGGAAACAATCCCACTCGAGACTCAATATAACCACGACAACGATTCAGAAACCTGTGCGTTAAGACTCGTAGCTATCGAGAAGGTTGGCGATGGACTACACACCGCAGGTGCACGTGTGACCAAAAACGAGCTTTGGCACTTCACCAAAAAAAACCATTTGGTACCGGCCTCTCACCGGTCGGTACAAATCCAAACAATTCGTGTGCTAATAGGTAACAGCTTTGGACATTCGAGGAGCCTCCTTGCATGCACACCAACGTTCAAGGCTTACTTAGTAAAGTTTCCGAAATGCGGCTACGTCCAGTATCAGAAGCCTGCGACCCCATGGCTATAACGAAGACACGGTTACGCCTTGACCTAAATGACATAAACATCGCACTGCCAGGTATATCCTTTGTTCGTCAAAGATGGAGGAGTGGCTCTGTACTTCTGCGGCCACTTCCAATGTGAGCTCCTAGAGGATCCGGTCATCATAATACAAGATTCCCTGTGGTGTCGTCTACGTGTAAAAGGCGACGACACTTGATTAGTGGTGGTCATCCACCACCCTCATTCCTCCACGTCTGCGATGGAGTTCTATCTGTCAGCCGCAATAAGAATGACAATAAATACAACTTACAGTCACATTCTGATTACTGGCGATTCCAACATCCACGCTCTGTAATCCCAAGCAGCTCCACGAAGACAGTTTAAGACCTCTATCCTATTCTTTGTCTCCAGTTGTCTGCTGTATGGTCACATCAAAATTACCAGCCGATTCCCAGAAAAAGATAATCTGTCAATCTTATATCAGATATTCATCAACTAAGAACTAATGGTGGATAGTGATGGTCAACGTCCCCTTAAGTCGTAGCGATCATATAATCATACACTTTAAATAAATTTGTTAGGTTGTAAATCCAGTGGAAATAGCCAACTTAAAAAAAACGTTTATACGCTGCGACATATAAAATAGATTAAGTGGTGGTGGACGAGGCAACAGCTAGTGGATGGGAAGGTTTCTTTAGTCAGTTTAACTCACTACCACCATCTTTCTCATAGCGGCAGAGATACTGCTGGCACAACTCGACCATCCTCGGTTTGTTCTCTGCAGTCAACATCTTTAGCGCCCACGGGCAGCTGAAGTTCGAGTAACCAAGGTCATCCTGGACAATTTTGTGTGCTGTCCCAACAAATAAGCTCAAAGTCCTTGCAATGTCATCCACTGTCACCCTTCTGTCCGACTGAATGAACTCATTGACTGATTCGATCATCTCAGGAGACCTCACTTCTGTGGGCCACCCAGGCCTGTCTTCATCCTCAACACTCCTCCGTCCTTCTTTAATTTTGCCCACCTGTATATATTTTTCGGCTAACACTTGTGGCACCATACATAGTTGACATGCTCATATGAATTTCAACTAGTTTACACTCTTCAGCAACCAAAAACTTGATAACTGACCGCTGTTCAATCCAGGAGCATAGTTCTTTGTCGGCCATCTTTGTTAATCGCTAAAACTCAAACTTTTTCCAACCTGCAAAAGAAATTACGTCCACGTGAAAAATAAGTAAAACAACAAAAATAAAAAGTAAGCTTCTATCTGTATTAGAAGCCCTTATACCGGAAAATTCACCTTATTTATTGAATGACCCTCGGATTAGCTACTAAGACCACCCGCCCGGCAAATGTGGTCTGATATCTACGAAGCAGGACAAGTAAGTGCGAAACTAAACCTAGTATATCTACAAACTTTCCCCAGGCACCGAGAAGCGAATGGTCTATGCAACCCAACTTAGCCACTGTACTCAGCTTGTTCGTGAGGATAGAATAGCGTACCAGCTGAAGTTGGCAGAACGGTTGGTCTCAAATCACAACCATCTGTATCAACATGTAAACGGTCTAGGTACAAGGAAACGGGGAATTCCTCCTCTTCAAATAGCGGACGGATCCACACGGATACAGGAGGTGGCGAATGCCCTGCGCCTACAATATACTGTAACATTTCAGTGCGATAACTGGTCACGTAGCCTTATGACAATGGTTGTTTCACCCCCAAACTAACTCACATATACTTCACGGGAGAAGCTGTACTAAACTGTTGTTGAGTATGTGCAACCGCAGCTCTTCTAGGGCTAATAATATACATACAAAATTATTAAAGGCGGTGGAAGAGAGCATTGTTGAGCCTTTGGCACGACTCTTCCAACACTGTTTTAAAGAAATGCACTTGCTCAACATGTGGAAGCACAGGGCGATTACTCCCATTCAAAAGGGAGGTAGTCATTCCAACCCAGACAAATAACATCGCAAAATCCTACTACCAGTTCTTTCAAAGGTTATAAAAGCTCTTATTTCTGATGTACTAATGGTCGAGTTAGAAGAATTTAACTGCCACCACCGGAAGGCAACACTTCCGACAAAATGGCTTGTGCACTATAAATCTACTGCCAGCACGATCCAACTGGACTGAAGCGGTAAGCTTTGGCACAGTAATTAATGTAGCTTTCCTCGAGTTCTCAAGGGCGTTCTACCGGTTAGACCATGAGATTCTGCTCTTCGAACTTCAGACATTTGGTATTGGTGATCGTTTTCTAGGATGGATCTAAAGCTTTCTTCTACACGGGCGCTTGGAAGTAAGAGTGCGTAAATGGCTGTCAGATGCAATCCGAGTTGAATGCGCAGTACCGCTGGGATCGGTACTTTGACCGCGATTATTTTTGGCGTACATTAGCGAAAGCATTCGCATCATAAGCTAAAAATGCTTGCTTTATCTGGATGACAGCAACGTGCGGAGGGCGATCAATACACCAGATTAGATCACAGTACTTCAAGCCGAGCTGGATAAGGTATACTTGTGACCAATCCCCACAACCTACTTCGATTCAATATCGATGAAAATCTAGTGCTGCACTTATGGCACAAGTTGGTGTGCTTCTGTAAAACCCGACAACTTGGAGCTTCAAACTTCTTCTGGCAAAAAGACTCTGGGAGTTTTGGCCTAGGCCGACCATGGATGTTTGAAACAGGCTGAAAGGCCGTCAAAAATGGGCATCCAAATGTAAGCTGCCTGAAGTGTGCATTCGGAAGATAAGACCCTTCGATGTTTTCACAACTTCTGGACTCATATGTACTACCGCATGCGGCATACGCAATACAAGTCTAGCAGCCATGAATGAAAAAAGCTGACTGTCCTGGAGATACCCTAACGCTGAGCAACCAAAGTTGTCAAGAATCTGTATACCTTTTTATATGAACATAGGTTTCAATTGCTCGGGTTTTCAGCGGACAGTATCAGCTATTGCACGCGGAGCACATCTGAACTTATCAGATTTTGAAAGATCCCAACCACACGTTCCGCCATTTGCTGGAGCTCAGTCTAAACAGCAATTTGATAAGCCACCATCTCAAACTGGCAGCGACGCATAGTCGTTTAGAATGTCATTGGAATTTCTTTTCCCTACCCGTTTTCAGAATGTGAGATGCCCTACCGGAATCTGTTATATGTGCTCCCACGGTGGCAGAATGCAAAGCTCAAGTTGACCGTACACTGATTTCGCTGCACCATCTTACATGTCTCATTACCCATGAATAAACACAGGTGTCTGTAAGAGATTTTACTGGCAGTCGTTTAAGTTTTGCACTTCTTGTATGTGTACGCCAGGAGGAGACAGGATTAGTACAAACCTCTCATTGGCCGGCATTCCTTAAATATATTTACCCTAGATTTACAGCTTATAATATGTATACTACATTAAGTTCACCAGTGTTCACCCAGGGTTACTAATAATTAGTTTATATTTCGTAGTCTCACCTTAACCATCCCACGGGACCTGTTAAGCAACAGCATTTTTACCCGTATGGTAGGAACTTGCCATTCTTCTCAAGCTCTATTCACCAATGGGTGCGTTGATAGATTTGACCTCAGCTGTTTGATATCCATATTTACATCAATTGTAAGGAGCGCATCATTATCAGGATGACACCCTGACTTAAAATTTTGCATGCTTTAACATACTGTGAGATATGACTTAATAAGACTCGGTCTGGCTCGCTCACTTTATGGGTCAGCTGGACAGATCTTTGCGACCACCTAGTCCGCCGTAATTTTCAAAAAGGTTTATGCCCGTCTCGTGGATTGAGCTATTGAATGAATGCGTAGTTCGAATGTAGAAACTAAATAAATGAATCCGTATAGTTACCTAAAAACGGTATATGATCGCTGGTTGGGAACGACCATTAGCACATAAACGCTGTGTTTTACTTTCAGGGCTTTAAATCTTAGGGAGAATTTTCAGGTCGTGATTCACCACATTTTTTTCGGTCTAGTAAAATAGATGTATTATTTTTTTCTCTAATTAATGTCCGGTTCAACTGCAAACAATTTGATTATTGCATATATTTGGCGTTCTTTTTCGTGCAAATTTTATCGACCCTCTGGAGCAGTCCATAGCAAGATCGGGAATACTAGGTGACATGGACGCAGTTATCATTATGTGGGTATAGATACGGGAAGAGTAGATGGACTCTATATTCCTTGTGACTCCTAGGTTGTTTAGGTTATAGTCCTTGAATCCATCTGGAATCAGTCACATTTTCCATGGGATGTACTTCCTGCACTTTTTACGCTTACGGGGCTGGGCTAAACGAGGGCCGTTATCTATAACTCGGCAGTGGATTCAGGTAACGCGTAAGACTCCCGGATCAATTCAAAAGCCAGAAGTGCGCTACGGTGCCATTTTTACAAACGGTTAGGACAAGGAATTATCTACTTACCTCGACAGTATCTATTACAAAATTTACTATAGCTCTGTTCTGAACTTATAACCGGATGTCAAACGAGACCAAATGCCGGCAACAGTCAACTGAAGTCCAACCAGTTACACAACGGACTATGCAATTCAATCTTACGCAATTTAAAGCAAAATGATCGATAGTCCAGTCAATCAAGCACTCTACGTTGGTGTGTGTCCAAAGTGGAATTCGCGGTGAGGACATAGCTGAAGGAATGAGTATTCATCAAGCGGTAAAAATGTCAGCGGATGAGAGTCCACAGAATGTACAACGTTGAGCACGTGTCGTAGGGAAACAAGTAGAACCAGAGTCAGGGGGCATACATGTCTATGGGGGTTTTCTAGCTAAAACTCTAGGTCAGGAAACCAAACAAAATACATAGTCCAACTGGAACGTGTTTGTACAAGCGAAACGTCCGTAATAAGAACACTGGCTTACTTTAGCCAGACGCGTGCGTTAAACTTAACAAGAGATGATCTGGTATGGGGCGTATATTAGCAGAGACGGAAGAGCATGTGTTTTCAACAGCTTGGTGGTGTAGTGTATTGTGAACATTTGGTCAGGTTTGGCATCATGCAGTAGACACATTTGCTGTTAGTCACTCACTTTAGTCTCGAACCTCTAGTGTATTGTCAGTGTGCTGAAGAACTGGTAGAGCTCGTACGATCATCAATCCTTGCCTAATGCACATTTTACCACATTCACCTACCACCGGAGATATTTGCTGTGACTTCATTGCTTATCATACGTAACTAACGTGGCTCATTCCTGCTGTTCACCCCCCCCATTGTTAGCGACTTTTGTTTGGTACACCATCTATAACGCTGAAAATCACGCCACGTAAGGGTTTGCAGACTACATTTTGAGTACGTATCAAATGATTTCTGAATACTGAATACTGTATTATAGAGCAAGTAGAAATGAATTCTGTACAAATCTTCCGAAATGTGATGAAAAACATTATAAAAGTTGTCAGCCGTGAATATCGTTGTCGTTATAATATAATATTTAAAATATCTGACTTACGATATTTCAGGATTCACAAATGTGATATGTCATCGTAAGTGTGCAGTCGTTCTCTGAATCGAATAGTGGCAAAATACAAATGTAACAACGTTTTGAACTATTGCGCAGAGGTTGCCTCAATTACATGTTCAGGTAAACTGTTCCAAATGTTTACCACTCTCCGTTCAAAGCACAGTGGGTGGGGAACACATTTCACATCCAGCACGACAAGTTTGTATCTGTGTCCGCGTGTGCTACATGGCCCTGGTAGATGAAGCATTGGCCTTAGCATTGGGAAGTCACCGAGATGTAGAATACGGTAGATCATAAGGAGGTCGGCAAGCACCCGACGGTAGGGCAAGGTGTAGAGTCCTAGTTTCTCGCACCGGTCTTCATACCCAAAGCCACGTAAACTCGGGATCAGCCTGGTAGCAACGTGTTGGACCCGTTCGATCTTTTGTGCCTCACCTCGGGTCATCGGAAAGTAGGCGGGCGAACCGTACTTTATCATTGGTCTAATGACAGAAGGAAAGAGGCGAGTGGCAATCTCTTCAGACCATGTGCCGAAGCTACGTTTGAGCGCCCAAAGCATGCGCAGTCCTTTACGATATAGTATGTTCCTGTTGTCCACGGACTTCAAATCGTAGCGTGAGAGTACACCTAGGTCTTTCACGGAGGGTGTGGGATATAGCATTTGGCCGTCAAGGGTGTAGGTTCGGCCGTTAGCACCCTTCCTCACGCTCATAAATGCAGACTTGGTTGGGTTGACCGGGAGGAGAACTTCTGCAGACCATGTGGATAGGCGGTTGAAGTCTTGCTGAAGTAAGCCACAGCCTTCGGGAGCGACGATTTCTCTCCAAATCTTCATGTTGTCCACAAACAAGGCACACGGCGACCGGAGAAGCTGCGGTAGATCGTTGATGTGGATCGGGAACAGTGTGGGCCCCAACACAGTGCCTTGAGGCACGCCGCTTGTAGAGGAACACCAGTCAGTTAGATGGTCGTCGACCTGTGCCCTGCACTTTCGTCCAACAAAAAATTCGCGGATCCACCGGTGCAGTGAGCCACCGACACCACACATTCTGAGTTGGTGAAGGAGAACCTCATGACTGACCTTGTCGAACGCTTTACTGAGATCGATGAATTTCACGTCGACGGACTTCTTCTTGCTTATTGCCTTCAACCACTCATGCCTCGTCACAAGCAGGTACGTAATGCGTGAGCGACCTTGTATAAAACCGTGCCGTGCGGGCGTAAGGACTTCGTTTGACTGTAGCAACTGCAGCAATCCCTTCTTCATGATTTTCTCAGCAACCTTTGCCAAAATAGATGTTAGACAAATTGGCCTGTTATTGTCTACTTTGCTAGGGACGCCACCTTTCGGAATATGCTTCACCACCGAACATTTCCAGCCAACCGGCAACAAACCTTTGGACAGCGACCTGTTGAAAAGGTCAGTCACGACAGGAGAAAGGATGGTTGAAAGCGACTTGAGAACCAGTGGGTGAAGCCCATCAGGTCCAACAGGCTCGGTGCTGTCAAGGTTGGCGAGTAGTTGAGCTACCTCTTCAACGCCGCAATGCAGACTATCGAGTTCGGTTAAAGCGGTACACGTCGAACTCGGAACAGACACCTGGTTATTCGCAAATACAGAAGCGAAGTGCGCCGCCAACGCGGACACACGCTCAGTGCTGGAGGTTAGGGGCTGTCCATCCGTGCCATCCAGCACTGGCACATCACTTGCCGGCTTCAGGCGTCGCTTCACGTATGCAAAGATTCCCTTTGGGGCGGTCTTCGCGGCTAATGCGAGCTGCTCTTCAAACTGTCGGCGTTTATTATTGTTGCACTATTGCAGAGGTTCCGCTGACATTTATACCTTTCGTACTCATTGACAGAGCCAGAGAGGAGGAATTTGTCCCACAGTCTGCGCCGTCTCCGAGCCAAGTTTCCATACTCCTAGTCAAACCAATGAGGCTTGATCGGTCCAACCTTCCGACATTTCAATAGCACAAATTAGGAGCACAATGATGTCAATCTCTCTTTTATAAATATCCAATAATCTTCCACAGATGCAGCTTGTGACAGAGACCAATCCAGTTGGCTCGCGGCTCGAGCTAGACCATCGAAGTCCGTTTTCCAGTAGTTGGGAGCTGGTTGCAGCGGATGTGAATACGGCAAAGATAATTCCATAACAGCCATCAGTGCTGAATGGTCGCTCGTAGCCAGGGGATCCAGAATCCTAACGTCACGCACTCGTTGTTCGTAGCTCGTTAACATCAGGTCGAGACAGGACGAGGTTGAACGTGCTGATATGCGTGTTGGCTGGCATATGTGTTGCGATGCCCCAGTTTCAAATACCAAATCCACGAACTTTGCTCCAACCTCACTATGTCCAAGCAACAAATGCACATCAGGCCATCGTTTTCGAGGACAGTCAAAATCTTCCATAAGTAGGAAGTGTGGACGACTCATGTGGGTCCGAAGAATGGGCAGCCAATCCAAACAACGACTCATGGGGCTGCGATAAACTGCGCCCACAAGCAGTTCTCTGCGCCTGAGGCGGATGGAGCACCACAGTAGCTCACACAAACCATCGTCACTTCGGTAGGTGCTCACAAGTCTACCACGCAGGGAAGACCGGATGTAGAGTAAGACACCACAGTGGGCATGCTTTAGTCTGTCGCATCGGAAACACTAGTAACCGTTGATTTCAAGTTCCTGGGTGTATAACTCTGCATGCAGCCATGTCTCTGCGAGTCCCAATGCGTCTGACCGCTCAGACGCAACGAAACAACAAAGCTCATCGCGCTTATTCATAATACTGCAAACGTTTGTGAAGGCTACTCGCAGGCCGTAGCAGGAGCAGCCGGGCGTGCTTGATGTGTGAGTAGCCTGTTTATCCTGATTCGTGGATTGTTGGGAACCACCCTAAAATTTACGATACGGAGATTTGTTTCCCCTCACTAGTGCGTCCTTTCAGTTCAATGAAGATAGACTTGAGCCGCTCCCTGCCTACTGGGTCCAGGTCTGGACGAACATGAATCTTCAAACCTTTCAGCCTACTTAGGCGGGACATGATCAGTCTTGGACTGGCTTCGTCCACAAAAGTGATTCTCATAGGCCGATTTTGTTGATCACCTTGCTTTCCCAGATGGGTAACCTGCCCCACTTTTACCGAGTCCTTACCGGCGTCAAGGAGCCTATCAATTAGACCCTATAAAAACTCGACATCATGATCGTAGCGCATTAGGGTTGATGGATCACTGGACTCCTGTGCAGTGTATGGCAAACAAACGTCATGTAAACTGTTTGTACTGTTTGGAAGAGGTCATCATTTTCTTAGTCAGTAGGTCAGTTACTTCAGTCCATTTTAGTTACGTAATTACAGTAGGTAACATGGTTGGGGTTCGTGGAACAGAAAAAAATAATTAGTATTATAAACAATAGCACAGCTTTTGATGTAAACTGTCTCCCAGGCGTGAATTTTTATCGTTATTAGATGCGTTGTGATGGGATATGGATGCATGCAACCCGTTATTCACACCAGATGGTTGCATTTTCGCAGTCCTACTTGGAACCACATAAGCCCATGGATAGCTAAGTGTCTTATCCTGGTCAGATAACTGGTCTGCAAGGCCCTAATGAAATACTATCTCGATAGTGCCGTCCTTGTGAAGGCACGGAAATGTAATACACATCGAGTGAATCAGCTGTTAAGCTTCGAATTGTGATGGGGATGACAGTTGTGGCTAACGGAATAGCCTGCCACAGTGTAGTTCATCAGGCGATCGATCGAGTGGGCAGGTGAGTTACTGAGATCACAGTTAGTTGTACTTTGCCTGAGACTTGTGAATACAGCGCTTGTATGCATAGCTCGCTTGTTTTCTTTCTTGGCGTGGCTGGCAGGAACAGGCACGCAACATGGTGACAGAGGAGATAAAGCTGACGCGCCGAATCCCGCTCGCTTTTGGCGGACAGCCGTCGATCTCGCTGCCGACTGCCCTACTAATGACGGAAAGCACGCTGCTAGCAACTGGAGAATGTGGAAAACGAAGTGGACGGATTTCGTCACGCTGACTCAGTTGAATTCCTATCCGATGCCTTGCCAACTTGCTATGTTCAGACTCGCTATTGGCAACGAAGTCGGACGAGTACTTGTGACTCTGGATCGCGGTGATGCGGAAGAGCAGGAGCCAGATATTTCGGAGATAATCAAGAGATTTGGAGATGCTTACGAAGATCAAACAAATGAAACGTACCAAAGATATCTCTTTTTGGTCGCAATCCCTTACCGAATTTGTCAGTTGAGACCTACATAACAGAACTGAAAGCTCTGGCGCAAACGTGCAACTTCTGTAACTGTATGCGGGACACTCTGGGACGCGACAGCATCGTAATCGGCATAGGAAATGACGATCTCACTCAACGCCTTGGGTCAGAAAAATCTGTCTGTAAATCTGCGTGTTGATATGTGCCTTAACAAAACAACAATGTCATGACAGTCCCAGAATTCGCGCGAGAGCAATACAGAAGGATTTCGTACAGTATCGAAGACCAAAAAAGCCCTATCTTTGCAATCTAATGGGCAGGTGGCCAGCTGTCATTTTTGTGCTCGAAAGCATCCAAGACGAAAGAAGAGTTGTCCAGTGGTTGGGGCAAGATTTGTAGGAAGTGTACAAAGAAAACATTTTGCTCGTTGTTTCAGATCGGCCAACAACATTGCGGTAGACAAGAAAGGTCAACACGACGCACAGGAGCTCTCAACAAACAACATGGAGCGTGGTAAAGGGCAGAAGTGCATCTTTGCTGCACTGTTAATTCAAGGACGTCCAGTTCGTTTTCAGCTCGATTCAGGAGCCATCGTCCACATACTACCTGAGAGACGTTGTGTGGGAGTAAAATTTGCTGAAGCACATAGTTGTCTCAATAGGTGAAACGGCTTAAGATTACAACTGAAAGAAAACGCTATCATGATCACTGTCGACCCTAAGGACAGAACGGAAAACCAGCTTGAGTTCCTGGTTGTGTCAGCAGATCATACGCCTATCTGGGGCCCTGATTCCATCCAGCGCCTTGGTTTTTTCATTTAACCTTGATGGTTTTGTTAACTAGTGTCAGGCTGCTGCAGAAATTGTTGATCTGGATCCTGCTATGTTCGATGGGATTATTGGGAAATTCGATGGATGCGCTCATTTATCGTTAAATAAAAATATGCTAGGCCAGTTAGATTGTCAGCTAGAAAGGTGCCCCTAGCATTGCGCGAGGGATGATTAGAAAAACTGAAGCGTTTGTCCAGTTTGGACGTGGTACTTAAGGTCAATGAGCCGATAGATTGGGTTAGCCAAATGGCAATCGTCACCAAGAAATCCGGTGATTTCATTGTGTTTATCGACCCTAAACCCCTCAGTGCCTCGCTTAGAAGAGTGTGCGATACCCTACTAATAATACACAACACGCTACCAGAGTTATCAAAGGCAAAACTATTCACTAAAGCCGAGCTCACTTCAGTCTTCCGGCAAATACCACTTGGTAAACAGTAGCTATTTGACTACATTTGGAACGCCTTTTGGAGGTATTTGGTAGCTTCGTTTGCACTTCGGTTTGAAGGTATACATTGAGATATTTCAGAATTGGCTGCTAAAAGAATAGGACACTCTGCCGGAGTCTTTGGTGTAACAGATGACGTGTTAGTTTTTGGTGTTACTCGAGAGGAACATGATCGGCACCTTCACCAGTTTCTATAACGCTGTAATGAAAGAAACATCCAACGAAAGCGTGAGCAAGTCAAGCTACGCAAAACGGAAGTGGCATTTCATGGGCACGTGCTGTTTAACAGAGTTGAAACCTGGTCCAGAAAACGCAGAGCCACAAATGAAACGTGTCCCCCACAGATGCAAAGGCGGTTAGCATGCTAAACGGAGTGGTCAACTCCTTGAGCCGTTTCTTTCCACGAATGGCCGATGTGATGATACTGATTCGGAAGTGGACCCATAAGGGTGAAGCTTGGCGTTGGAGCTCTGAACAAGAAAATGCCTTTAGGAAGATAAAGGAATCAATAAAAAAGCTCCTGTCCTCGCCTACTTTGATCCGTCTCTTCCACGCAAGATTTAATGTGATAGTAGCCAATAAGGCATTGGAGATGTGCTTATGCAAGGCGGTAAGCCTGTCGATTTTTGCAGTCATAGGGTCACAGAGACCGAGCGTCATTATGCCCAAATTGAAAAGGAAATACTGGCGCTGGTTTACGCCATAGAACCCTTCAACGATTATACGTTCGGCCACAAACAGCTGTCTTCACTGACCACAAGCCACTTGTATCCATCGCTAGTAAGCTAATCAATGTCGCTCCACGCCGCCTGCAAAGGATGCTCATACGTCTGCAGAAGGATGACTTGGATATAATCTACCGACCAGGATTCCAAATGCACATTGCCGACACTTTGTCAAGTGCGTACTTGTCAGACACACCGCAAGTGGAAGAAGACCCAGATTTTGTCCATACAACGCAGCCGATCGCTGTAACTAAGGAAGGTTTGCAGCAGCTACAACGGTGGACGGAGGAGGACGAACTGTGCAGGCTACTGAGACAGACGATAATAGATGGATGGCTCGAAGACAAGCAAAAATTGCCCAAAGTGTGAACTCTGTTGTTTCAGTTTCGCGACGAACTCATCGCTCAAGACGAATAAATATTCAAGGGCAACAGGAGAGTGGTTCCGAAGACATTGCAAAGTTCAGTGCTGTAGCTGGTCCAATATGCACATCTGGGAATCAACAATTGCGTGGCATGAGCAGCTGAGCTTAGGTTCTGACATGGAATGACTAGCCAAATACGTGATTACGTATCAAACTGTTTAACATGTAGGACACACGACATACGACAGCCGAAGGAGCCAGTGATGCTTCATGACGTTCCGGATAGGCCCTAGCAGATGGTCGCATAGAACATTTTTGTTCATGACGGGAACAGCTGTTTGATTGTGGTGGACTATTTCAGTGACTACTTGGAGATTGATGTCCTTACTTCAACCTGAACGCAAGCTGTAGTGAACAAGTTACCGTCTCAATTAGCTCGACATGAAATCCCTGAGGTGGTGTTTTCCCGCACAGGGGCCGCAATTTGGTAGCACAGAATTCGGCGCTTTTGGCAGCAAGTGGGATTTTCGACATCGGCTACTCACAGCGTACCACAGCCAATCAAATGGGCAGGCTGAGTCAGCAGTGAAGGAGGCGAAGAAAGTATTTACCAAAGCCAAGGGGACCCACGAGGATCCCTACAAAATGCTGTTGGAGAGAAGAAACCCGACGTCTACCGAGATCGGAGTAAGTCCGGTGCAGCGACTATTCAGTCGCAGAACAAGAACGCTGCTACCGGCCGGTACAATGCTACTACAGCCCGAGATAGCACCGGACGCTTCTGTACATAACCGACTACGGAAGAGAATGCTAAAACAAAAGAATTACTATGATCGTGGATCGAGATGCAACCCACTCTTAGCTGTAGGAGAACAAGTATGAGTGCAACCAATACCAGATTCGGGAGAATGTTGGCGGAGGGGAGTGATTGTGGGTCGCAGGGGTGGAAGGAACTAGAAGTCAGGATAGGGATCAATATCATTAGACAGAATCGGGTGCAAATTAGGAGAGCACGTAATGGACAGACTCCGCAAAGCGAGGCTCGGCAGAAGCAACAAGTAAGGGTATCTGAAACAGCCCGAGACAGCAAGCGTATGCGCAGCGGAAAACCGTACGGAACTTATGGCAACAACATATTTTAAAAAATTAATAAGGAAAGGATGTGATGGGGCTGACGGTTGGTGCTGAGGTAATCGCCTGCCACAGTGTGCTCGAGCAGGCGATGGATCGTGTGGGCAGGTAAGTTCATGAAATCAAAGTTAGTTGTACTTTGCCTGAGACTTGTGAATACATCGCTTGTGTGCATAGCCGGTGCGTTTTCTTTCTTGCCGCCTTGGCAGAACCAGGCACACTACACAAATTAGTAACAGATCCTTTATCCGAAGTATGAGGAATGAGATAAAAAGGACGTTTGTGTAGCATTCAGAAGCGTATGTGCGATCAAAGTAACTGGGACTGGCTGTATGCATACACGCTGAATTGCAATAGACTTTTAAATCCATGTTGGTTGGCGTCTTATCCGTAGGTGGAGCATAACATACAGCTGTGACACCAAGTTTCTTTCGTATGGATGAATAAGCAAATCGTTTTTACAGAGTACTTTGTGAAAGTGTGCTTACCGCTATTCATATCATTGCCCCATAAGCGGATTTATATACTCCAATCAAGTTATAAACTAGCTGATGATCCAGGGCTGTTTTAGCAGATTTTAACTTCACTCTTGGGAAAATGGTCTGCAGATAAAGACCTAAAAATTTCACTGTATACCCCATTGATGAAGTGAATTTTCCTTTTCCCACTGTTTAACTTCCAGTAAGATCCTTTCCAGTTTATCAGAAGCGAAATTTTGATATTAATATGGCGTTCTGCCTTGATATTCCTGCTTCACAATTCAGGACTAACAAACAATGTCTGGATATGGTGTATATGTTCTTGAAGGAATGCATACGCTAAGTTTGGTATGGATGAGCTATACTCAGACATGGCTCCACCAGCATTGTATCCGGATTGTTGGAACGCACTGTATGATGCCTAATGATTACTATCGCATCTTCCACTTAAAATGCTTTGAGAATTTTCATGGTGCATCTATGTTGACGACAAAGAGTTTCTCACAGTTAGGTAAACCTAATTCGCTTTGTCAATGTTTGTTTAATGACGAGTCTTCCTCATAAACAGACTTTTATGCTGAACATGTGGTTTTTCCATTGGGCTGAACGGTGCACTGGAGTCTAAAACGTGTTGTTTGCAAACGTTTCAATGAACACAACGAGGACCACTCAGCGCTTACAAAGCCAGATCAAATTACTTTGAGTTACTGAGTGCTTGTTTAGTAAGTACAGCTGTGTTGGACACATTAGAGGATTCGAGTATTCTGGTAGCAAATTGCAGGTGTCCACTTTCTTCGAAATGACCATCGATTGAAGACAAGTTCCTTTGCTGAGGGTTGCGTCCCTGCACATGAGTCACGCAGACATTGCTAACTTACCGGATGGGGGGTTGAATAATGTGAAGTCATTGGATGTGGGACGGAGGTTGAACTAGACCGCCAGATGGAAAATCAAGCTTGACCGAAGGTGACCGATGCCGTTGTCGTTGTTATAATCGCAGTACGTCTTGCCGGTCTAAAGATGGGGGTTATTTGCGTGATATTAACAACAGCTCTCCCCACATTTGTACAAGCTAAAATCCACAGTCCATCAAAGCGATGATTACCTACGCTTAGGTATATTCATCTGTTAACCTATTCTATGAGCAAGGGGAGTCGCTACATTTGCTATGTTGGATTGACCAGAAAACGTACTAAATGCACCAATGATAAATGCGGCTCAACATTCTAAACGATGTCTAAATGAGTCGACTCGTGGTGTAGTTTTGATCCTATTAATGCGTTATTGTTTCCGGAGAGGGTAAGTCACTGCGAATTATACCAGAATTTTAATGGGAATTGCTAGTCACGAGCATAGTAGCAAGTGAAAAATAACTGCAACTGAAGTGCTGACACTAGCGTATTATCGGAGCGCTTTTAACACGGTTTTCAACAGTAGCAAATGAACAATCCGCAACTGCTTAAACCATTGCACTGTGGTGCAAATGGAAGGCCGTAGAGCGGATTTCTAACGAAGCCTATTTATAACAAATGAAAAGCATTCATTGACCGCTGCTGCCGTAATGCTATAATACTATAAGCAACTACCAGTAATAAACGTAACTTAACCTTGGGATGGTTAAAACGGATTTATAGTTTTGGGATGGTAGATTGAGTTCCTTGATTCTGTTACATAATTGAATGGACGCCAGGGAGTTATCCTCAGACCTGTTGCTTTGACGTTTCCCTAAGTAAAATATGGTTGCATCAATTCCCAGAAAAGGTAGCTTTTTCGTCTCAAACGAAGTAATTTTCCTGCTCCGATAATACACGAAGCTCTGTTATTACTCACTGTCTGCTGAATATCACGCTGTTAACATTGTGTGGTACAATATCCCATTGTACAATGCATTGATAATTGCTAAAATTCCCTGGAAACCAGTACTAATACATCTGTTCAATGAATAATTAACAATGATTATATGTGGGTTAAGAAGCGCTACTTCACAGGCCCCTTTGGTAGTCTGATGGGTTATGGAAAAAGGTCAGTGCAAATGGTTTGTATTTAATAGTTCTACTAATAGAAGGATGAACTTTTCGTACGTAATACGGCAGCATTGCACTCGGAGTTTTTCATAACTTCCGTGGGAGAAAAATAAATCCAAGGTATTTCCAGGGAGAGCATAATTTAAGTGGAGAAATACTCCATCCAACCGACTTGTAAGTATAGCTAGTGAAGATGCACAAATAACCGATTCATGATTGATACACGCGAATAGAAATGAAAATGCCGCGGCACTCCTGTCGGCTATATTGTTCTACTAATTTCAAAGAGTGACTTCTAAGTTTGGTGTTACTGCTGAGTTGCAGTAAATAGCGGCACACATGGTTTGGATGGTGGAAAAATCAAGTATGAGCTTATCAAGTGTACTCGTGGTCGGCGAAACCATCCGCTTTATACTCTCAAGCATATCAGCTTCTGCTCGTATGGAAGGGGGTAAATTCCAAGTCTCATTTGGAAGCACGAAGTTGAGCTTGGTCCAGCGCAGTAAGCTCGTGGTTCAGCCATGGCTGCCAGGCTTGAATTGCTAATTAGACATGGGGGCGAACTTATGTATTCAGCGTCTGTCTGGAAATAGTGGTGTCTATTTGCTCGAGCGCCGAGCGCAACAAGCCGGTTTACTGATTAACGGTTTTCCGCACCTTTGCAGATTGTTTGGAACAACGCAAGTTATCCTGAACCAGCTCGTCAGTACTTGCGTTCCTGGCTTGTTGGAATGGATAGTCCGGTGCAATATGGAGAATACCTTGAATTTACCCAAGTTGAACTTTGGCGGATTTCGGGTTGACCAGTAACGTGCCAGGGATAGGTCAACCTGAAGTAAATTGCATCGGCATCCACCTCAATCCTGCGCATTCACTTGTCGTCGTTAGCAAACAGTAGGAAATTTGAAGCAATTTTTTGTGGAACGTCACTGATAACTACCAAAAGCACTCTTGACCCCAGAACTTAATCCTGAGGTACACTACATTCGACTGGTAAGGGGTCCGATAAGGAACTCCGGATTCTGACCACTAATTGTCTTTGCAGGAGAAAGTTGGCGATCAAATAAAAGAGTGGATAGCCGATCCCGCAATATTGAATTTTGGAAAGGAGAAGACGATGACCTAGGACAGATCTACTACATCATATCAGCGGCCTTTCCAGCGTCAGATGACTCCATCAAACTAGTACTTGAGATTAACAAATTCGTTGTGTACGATCGCTGTCGACGAAAACCGTGTCGTTACAAGTTTCGAGATAACACTCCAACACATCGGTGAGGTTAGATTCCATTAACTTAGACAATACCTAGAGAAGAGATATTAGGTGGTAGCTTGACGGCTCAGTCCTGCTTCCGCCTTTGTGAATCGGAGTTATTATTCCAAGCTTCCACATTGCGGGAATCTGGTTCTAGTCTAAGGAACCCTGAAAGAACTGGGCCAAGGTTTTTGTTAGTTGTCTTGCTTCTCTTCCCAGTACCTCTGGGTGGATGGTGTCGACTCCCGGTGATCTGTGTTTGCGCAGAGATGTCAGCTTCTGAAATACAACTTCAGTTGTAATAATGTTAATGAATCCTAAAGAAGGTCAAATAAAAGCTGGAAGATGACCTGTTGTTCACAATAATGGAGTATGGTAGAAGCCCTGCAACCAAACCATGATATTTCTGTCTTCAGTTAATGTCAACTTCGGTGCAATTTTCGCAACCGGCTGGCCGATGGCTTGGAAGTTAACTTAGTGAGCTGTTCAGTAATCACAGCGTTCCTGAAAAATCCCTTTTTCTCAGCTGGAACGTTCGCTCGTTGGAGTGATCACTGACCATGCAAGGCCGGCAGTAATGGGTACCACCTGCCTGCTACCCTCGCACATATTAAGCAAAAACCTACTATTCCACATGTTTTGGTTGTTAGATATATTATCCAACTCTAGCGGTTTTGTTTTCAGCACGTTAATTATTTCTTCGTGTTCCAGGGACAAATAATGATATATTTTTATACGCGCACTTTTACATGCTCTGGCTATATTAAATTTCTGACGTAGCCTTAATCGGCCGTTTTACGAAGGTAAGCTTTGTTGAGTTATCGAACGAACAGGGTCAGCGTTATTCTGCTATGGGTGTATTGTAAATCTACAGATAACAAATAATTTTGGCAAGCATCGTTCGACTCCGTTACAAATAGCTTATACCTGCACGTGGTAGAGGAGGTATACGTAAGCTTATGTTTCAAGCTGTGGTCGAGATTGTATACATCATGCAACTTCACCTTAGTTGGGATACATTAACTTACGCTGTAACTGGATCTTCGTAATCTGGATAAAATGTACTCCACTTCACTTGAGTTGCTCTGTTCTGTTACTCTCTAGCATATTTCCCGTAAATTGGTCCTGTTGACATTTTTCTGAAATTATATATTCGTTGTTGGATATATCCGGTGTGAGGACTCATGCTGTGTGGGTTAACAAGTCGCCCAACTGTCTAACCCCCTCCTCGCCGATTACGGAGTGAACGTCCTCATTGGCGTCCTAGGCTAAAAGTGTGAATCCATTTAATAACTGCCCCGCCACTGCCTTGGGTACTTCTGGTAAGCATGATCTCAAATTAGCTAGACAAGGGGTCTGTTGCAGTACATATCGAAAAAGTGTGCAATGGTTCCTCTGAGGAGATGAGGCTCCCACACGCATACCTCCCGGTTTCATACCTTCGGGTTTGCACTAGATACGGGATATGTGGATGAAGCTATGAGTGATACAGCTCCCTCCACTCATGGTCCCTATGTATTCGCAGACGTCTTATAGCTCTCCTGTGGGAGGTGCAGTGTCAGATGCATCGAGAACCGGATGCGGCCGACCAATTTTGAGCATAGAAGTCCCTAAAGAGCTGCAACGGATGAATGAATCAGCTGACCTGATTGAAGTAGGCCCGTAGAAAGTTATGGCTACTTGCTACTGATGCACAGTTAATGGCTCCATTGTCCTCATGGATGCTGAAAATGAGTAACAATCGAATTTTCACATCCACCCCTTTAACGTTTGTTGCATTCTCTTCAAACGCAGCCCTAAGTGCCTCAAGGCTCTCATGTCAAAACGGCATTTGGAGAAACAATTTAAGCCGATTCTGTATCATCAATCAACCAACCACTATGATGTTCTCTCCTTATTCTGTAACATTTTCCTCGGGGCTTATAAACCCTAACGGAATCGCTCAACATCTCCACACTTCGAACCCTAGCGTGATAAAGAAAGATGGACGAATTCAATGTACGCATCTTCATGCTTTCAGCTAACCATTGGGGCTAATGGAAACAAAGGTACAACTCCTTACCCACACAATCCACTTCTGTAAGTAACGTCTTCAATTGGTCATGTTCACTAAAACCCCATTTGTGCTGCACAAGTTACATACAGCAAATGCCAACTTGATATATATGTGAGCTGATGTACACTTTTCAATACTTCATTTTTGATGAACCGCTCAAACAAGACATTACAGATACTACAGCCATGCTTCTGCAGATGCGCTTTCGTTACTGTTCCACTACGGCAGGACAACAATATCCCGGTGAAGACTCAGGTAAATAGAAAACTACACATCCCTCTGCGAGACGGATATATCGCTGAGTCACAGTATTGCCAACCGAAACCCACGGCGACCATAAGACGAAAAATGAGAGGTGTGCCGAAGTTACCTAAAGTGGGGATTCCATTGCATCCGGTCATGTGTATGAATAATTCACCTTACCACTAGGTAGTCTGGTCGTTAGCCGAACTGAAGGAGCCTGGTCGTAGCCTGCTGTCAAACAATTGCTTAAAAGATTTTTTGAGCTGCTTGAGTTCTTTGAGCGTCGACGATAGAATCCGAGCTGACGTATTCGATACAGGTGGATTCATTATTCACCAGTGTACCATTGTGTTAGACAGTTGAAGATTTATGTCGATTCATGCAGAGCCAAAACCTGTCTATTGGTCTCCTCTCGGAGTACTCGAGCGATTTGTTTTTGTTTTGCACACAGAAGGTATGCTTTGAGTTTAAATGGACTACGTACAATTAAGTTGATAAGGTTGCAATGTGCAGTCCATTAGGACCAGTTTTGGTAGGTATATTTATGGGAGTGATGGCATGAAAAATTCCTTCTAATCTCAGCGGAGCGAAGCCGCATGAACGGTACGTCGATGACATCATTGTGTTTATTAGTGCCGAGCAATTTGAGCGACTCGTTGTCCTCTCACATTCCGTACAACCTAATCGCTCTATGATACACGAGGCAGAACAATGAGACGGTCCACCGTTCTTGGACGTGCTTATTAGAAGGCAGGCGGATGGCACCATTCAGCCTACCGCTTCTTGAAAATCAACTTGGAGTGGGTACTAGCTGCATTTCGCTAACTTCGCTTCAGTTGCGTACAAACTCGGTTTACTACTGTGAAACATCGCTTAGACCGTCACGAGTTGAAATAGCTCAACCAGCAGATGAGCTTCCAGACCAGGATAGCGAAAGCGAATGTATATCTTAGTTTCATAGAAACTTGTATCGAGAACTGCAGCTATCCAGTGAGTTATGGGAAATCCCTTCGTCGCTCACGCATCAGGCCCGACAATGTATGCCTGAAGCTTTTAGCTCTCAGTCAGATTGAAACTACTCGCTTTAAAAGGGATGAGCTCAAGCGTGAGCTAAGTCAGTTAACTGCCGTGCTAACCAGCCTTTCGAGGAAGGATCGTGTAGAGTTAGAGAACAAGGTCAAGGAAGTCGTCGCATTGCAAGGAGCACAACTACGTAGTTTGCTCTCGAAGACACTAAAAGAAGAGAAACCGACACTGTGTTTCCCAGCCGAAGCTGAAAAGTACGTTTGCAATTTATCCACATTGACGCTTGATCGTACCACAGTGAAAGTCCTGTCATTGGGCCCTAAGTTCTGTTTCCCCACTCGAAGGGACAATAAACTGGCAATCGAGGCTTAGTTCGAAAATCTATGACGCAAACCTCACAATTGCTTCCGTCAACTGACTCACAGTTAGAAAAGTTTAAGGCGCTTCTAGTGCACGCATGCTACCAATATCGCCGACCTCGGGTAAAGCATCATACTTCAGTGAAACACGAGTACTTCCAGGCCTTAGATCACCTGGTTAGTAATAAAGATGTTTTGCTTACTTGGCCGGATAAAGGCACTGGTATAGTTGTTATAAACAAGGATCATTACATCCGGAAATTGCACGAACTATTGGCAGACGATAACAAGTTTTCGAAGCTGCTTAATGAGAAATCCAAGACTAAACAGATCGAAACTCAGATCCGCAACTGTCTTAAAAAGCTAAGGAGGGTGGCTAAATCAGTGAGAATGTACGTGAAAATTTGCGCCCCACAGGCACCACCATTCCTAGACTGTGTGGTCTTCCCAAAAATGCATAAACCTGACGTGTCCCTACTACCAGTCTTCGATATGACCCCTTAAATATGAACTCACCGTACCACGCTACGGCGCGGTGGTTGGTCGGGCTTCTGAAACCTATTCGAAAACGATGTGCTGTGCACCGCCTTAAGGAGAGTTTTTATTTCATGGATACCGTGCGCGATCTAAATGTCACGGATCTGACCATGTGCTCTCTCGATGTGACCACTTTTTACAAATGTGCCTGTTATTTAAAACTGTAAATCACATCTGTGATTATGTCGAAGAAAACCAGGTAGCTATTGGCATACCTACGGTGGCGCTGAAAGAACTGTTGCTTCGGTTCACTTTCAACATCCGGTTTCTGTTTGACGGTGAATTGTATCGACAGCACGATGGAGTTGCTGCGGGCTCTCCGTTTGGACCGTTTCTCGCTGACTTATTCATGGGCATGCTTGAACAGGGCAAGTTGAAATCTGTCATCACGAACCTCAACCTTTACCGCCGTTACATCGACGATATCTTTGTACTATTCCACTCTTCTCAAACCATCGAAAATTGTACCAATGGATTGAATCGGGCGCACGAAGCACTAAAGCTCACCTCCGAATTTGAGGTAAATGGTGCTTTTCCTTCCTCGACGTGGCAATGAAGCGACTCGACAGTGTCATGTTACAATCACGCGTATAGGAAACCCACGTGGAATGGACAATACCTGAATTTCCACAGTTTTGTCTTACTGCAATTGAAACGGAACCTGCTCCTCCGTCTAATGAGTCGAACAGAAAGAATTTGCCGGAACGAAACGTTTCCCGAAGAACTGAAGCGCATACGTACGACGCTGAGAGAAAAAGGTTTCCCTGACAGATTCTTGAATGTCAACATGGGGCAAAGAAAGAAGGCTCCTGTAACCCTTACATTCCATAGAAAACCCATATTTCTCCAACTACTATACAAGTTGTGAAATCTCTGCTGAAATCAAAACTCGTCGCCTTTCTCATGCCCTCAGATGCACTTTACCAGCGGTTGAAATGCAAATCCCGTTTGCCGGTATCCCGATGGTTAGAACTGCTCCCAAAGACAGGAGGCCTGTCCACGCCAAATCAATGCCTATTTATTCTTCCTCCTCTTCCTGTGGGGCAGGGTACATAGGCCGAACGATGCGGCGCCTGTCTGAAGGAACACCATCCGGCTTGTTTCATGAACGCTTGCGGAAAACAAACCAACTCATCCATAGCCACGCATCTCGCCGACACTGGCCACGCCACCAACTTGGCTGAGTCATTCAAAGTGATCTATCAGGTACCAGGCAATCCACCAAACTGCGTTCATAAGCGTTTGCAAGTCGATTGTACAAGCCGGAGTTGTGTGTTCAGAAACGGCTCCTACAAACGTTAAAACTGCCTTGGTCCACCCGAACTGCGACATCCAGCCCACGAAATGGACAATGATTGTGCTTGCATAGTAACTATGAACTGAATTTGTCTTACCAACCTTCAGGTTGTGTCGAACATTTTGCGTTTTTCCCACATATAAGGGTAGAAGTCTAAAGAGGAGTTATTGAAAACATATGTTCACTTGCATCGATTTTTATTCCTACAATGCGATTTTTTACTACTATTAAACTCGTGTTAGTCACAACGTTCTACAGAGCCGGATAGATTAGCACTACAGACACGCTTAAAGCCGAAGAAGAGTTTTACATAACAATTGTCGAATGTCTATCGGTATAGGTAAATAGTTTCAAAGTTGACGGCTCAAGAAGGAACCAACTGTCCAGACTGCTAAGAAAATGGTGTTCGCTTGTTTCTACCGCTTAAACATCATTTAACCAATGACATCAGGCATAAGATCAGGCCTGCGCTCTTGCGTATTTACACCATAGCACAGATGCGGCTGCTTCACAGTACACAAAGACAGGCTGTCAACGACCATCCGAAACGTCTGTGCGGCAGTGCGGCCACAAATGGAGTCTGCCAGTCCCCTTGCATTTACGGTAATGTTTATGTAGTGACGGGAAGTGACGGGTGAGTGAGCCAATCTGCAACATCAGGACAGGTACTGTGAGCTTATTGGCAATACGTCGCGCACCAAGCAGAAGACATGTGTTAAAATTTGCGCACCTAATCGTCAGCCCTCGGTAGCTCAGGTGGTAGAGCAACGGACCGGAAATTCGTGGACCGGGGTTCGACTCCCCGTCGAGGCATATTATTGTGCGTGAATTTTAATCGTGGCATCTACTTTCTTCGAATGTTTATGTAGACAGGACTAACCTTAGACTGGCCGTAAGAATGGCGGCAAGCTTTGGCGCAACAAACAGTTGTGGATCAACTGAATAATCGCAGCCTCGCCTCATCCATTGCAAGTCAAGTCATAATGACACGTCATCACATGGGTCAATCGACCGCCTTCAGGGTACTGTTGCAAGATCAGTGCCCAAAAAGACTTGCTGTCCCCGAGGACTTACTCATCTGGAAATATCGTCGGGTGTTGTATGCACAGAAGCAACTGAAGCAATTTGTGAAAGTACCTTGGATTTGAATGATCAGTTTGTTCTACTTTGGGTTCCGCACGTTCACTTCTGTTTGCTTCTTAGTTGTATTGCTTTCGCGACTGAGGAGAAAAATTGAAATTTTAACATTTGGCGACTTATGTCTTCATTTGCGCTTCTCTGTTATATATATCCACCATTTAGTTCATTTTTCCCAGCTTGCATACATAAAAGTTAGATCGACCGGTATGCACAAGGATCTAGTTGCATCCATGAAATTGTATGCTTCACAGAATCTTCAAAATCTTACAGGACCTCTCAGCGTCACAGTATCTCCAGAACTTCAGCAATCAAATGACAAATTTCCATAAGCGAATGACATCCGAAATGTCCATTTACCATCATTTTACTAGTTTTTGGGCATAAACTGCGGAGGCATAACTAGAACTTTGTTATGCCGAAAACGGTGTCTCGTGTAGTCAAGAAAATACAATATTAAGCAATGTTTTAAAGTATGCTTGAAACAGATCAAGAGTATACGAATTCAACAATGGTGGAAAACAACCAGTTGGTATAATGGGTGCTGCACATAGGAAAACACTGCGCTCTATTATTGGTTTCGAGTCTATTTCTCTTTTCAGGTAGAGACCGTAGGCATATTCAACTGCCTCATCAGCTACGATCCTAGCGATCGATTCGAGTAAAATCTAACTTAATGGGAGTCGCGGTCTACATTGAAATTACGGGTCGCGATTTATTTAAGCAAGTAGTGCTTTAAAATGACCCAACAGCCAAGCGCTTTGTTTAATTTGTGGGCAAGGTCTTGTTTTATACACAAAAGGTTCGTCATGACAAATCAATCAGTGGGTGCATGGTGTAGCATTGGTGGTGAACTGGGGTGTTAAGCGAGATAACGGAAATATAAGTAGCAGGGCAATCAAGTTAAAGTGATACAAACCCGATGGCAGATCCCAGATGTTGCACTATATGATGTGGGTCGGGAGTACTTTGAAGTTTTTCCTCTATAATGTGTCACTTAAGCTGGAGGGACACAGATAATCAACATAAGCTCCTGAAAGTCCAAATAATGTGTTGATACGTTGTTCTTTGCTGTTGCTGGCGCTCCCAAATGTTGCTAAGATTCATGCGTAAAGAAAACAGGAGGGAGTCGAGGTGATTCTTGTTTTATTATCTACGCTTAGAACGTATACTTAAAGCGTCTGTCATAAAAGTTTGGTACAGAAAGCAATGACGTATGTACATTCCAGTAGGAACATTGGAATTGTGCGGTTGCTATCTGTTTATTTTTCTTCTTTAGGCAATATGGTAACTAAAACTTTTGCATCCTAGGGGTCTTGCATGTAGCGTAAGGACTAATTAACATGTTTTGCTTCTGTGTTTCCATTGACGATGATTAGATGACCATTAGTGTACCGCATCTACAAATGCTTCACCGCGCTGCCTTGCTTAGGCACTACACATGACACACGGTTTTTCCCACAGAGCATTTTGTATTGAATTGGTTGTCACATCATGAACTAGAGGCGATTAGCTGTTTCAGTTATAAGAAACACGATCAACTCTTAACCTAAAGAACTAGATTGAGCTTATAATACCAGCCAAGCAAGCACAGCATGGTTTTCGGGTTCAGACACCCTTCGCCTGAGCACAGTCAAGGTTTGAATTAGTGAATAAGTCATCATGACTGAGAAGGTCTACATTTTTGTCATAATCAAGGCGACAGATGGCGTAAACTGGTTGCACTTAAATGTGAGACTGAATAATCTTCCTTGAGGTATGAACAAGAGCGAAATTCCTCGTTAAATTCACGAATAGATACTGCCCAGCACATCAGTTGCCGTCCGAAAACGAGGTTTCCTGTGCTTTCTCAATTTATGGACTGAATCATCGCAGATACGGTGATGCAGTATCTAAAAATCCAAAGCTTAATGGCCCCGGAGCGACATGGCTTCCTTCAAGGTCACTCATATACTACTAACGTATTAATTCCACGTAACAGTTGGATTGAGGGTATTGAGGACGGAGCAGGAGTCGATGCCTTCTACCTGGACTACTAAAAGGCATCAAATCGCCTAATCCATCAAATTCTCCTTAACAAGCTCTGAAACCAAGACATTGGAAACCACATCATGGGTTGGAGAAAATTTTTCTACACAAAGCTTGGTTAGAGATGAGAGTCCGGGAATGTCTGTCCGATGCAGCTGAGGTGGAGTACGGTGTACCGCAAGGTTCGGTGCTAGGGACTCGTCTAATCTTAGTTTTAATGAATTATCTAGTGAGATTAAGTGGTTCCGATTTTCTATTCTTTGCACAGGACATCATGAGTTGATAAGCGATTAGGGAACCAATAACCACAAACAATTCCAGTGCGATCTTAACATGATTTCGTATTGGTCAGTTCGGAATGTCCTACCATTCAACGTAGACAAATGTCGCTTATTTCAATTACGCCACAGACATGACTACACGTATTTTTTGGGGCACATAGATTTCAAACCAGCGCCCAGGAACATAAATATTTTTCGCCTGTACAGCATCAGCCTAACTGTGCAAAATATCCTGAGGCTGCTGCGAAAAGAGGCAACCAGCACTTCAGCCTGCTGCCAAGAACATTCGGAAAATTCGACCCATCAATCTTAGTGGTACACAATTCATACATGGGCCTACAAGCTGAATAGGCCATCCAAGCTGGCAAGCTTGACTGAAGCGCAAGCTATAGACGTTAAAAGGCACCACAAGGTAAATCAACAAATAAGGTCAAAGGCCTCCGCTATTATCTGCGAAGGCCGAATTTGCTGGGAATTTTCAGCGGACGCTACCGACGGCTGAACGACGATCTCGTATTAGTTTACGAAATGTTGAGTGACTGCAATCACGTACGCCGTCATTTGCTGAAACCTAGGCACAACGCCAAGCTCAGAGTGAGTTGTTTGAAACTGAGTGAACAATATAGTCTTCTAGTGTTTCGGCGGAATTATTTTTCCCTTCAGACTTGTCAACCCTGAAACTTTATCCTAAACTCAGTGGTATCCTCCCCGACGTTTGACATCTTCAAAGAACGATTGGATTTTGACCTTAGCTCCCAGCATTTCGTTGACTAAAATGAGTTATTGTGGATTACTTCTGTCCACTGGGTTTATGTGTCATATGGGACCAAGGGTCCATGTGAGCGACTATTTTTACTTTTCTCACACTTTACGTCAGCAAACACTGCACCCCGTGTAAGTAGGTACGATTGCAATCGATTTCTATTGTACACAAACGATATTTCTCAAGGCATTTATCTCGGTATCCGCTCGGTAGATGACACACATACCTTTGATTTTATAGGATTTGCCAAAACCATCTTACGGTGCCTGTCAAGCACTTATTTCTCAACCCCGTGATATATCATGGTTCACTGTTTAATGCCTCGCTGCCTCCTCTTGTAGACGACAGCTATGAGTACGACTTTGTTCACTGAACATTTTGATAATCTAACTGCACGTTGGTTAACGAGACGCTTATGTGAATTATGTGATATAGGATACTCAGAACTATACACGGTTTCTACACATTAGTGTGCAAGGTCCAAGTGCGTTGGTGTAATCTATTCTGCATAATTGACACTCGATGGTGGGCTTTGTCATTCAGTATGTTTGCGACTGATAGTGTGACTTCCTTACTGCCGGAGGCTGTTTTACACTTTCACTTCGACATATGCGGGTAGAATAGGCTACACCAAGCAAACACATTGACGAACTGATACAGGAACGCAGTAAGTCCAATCATGTTCTAGGTATTTAATCCGGTAGCTGAAAGAACTTGGTTTGGACTGACAGATTGGTCCAGTCACTGTGCTCATCAGTTTGAGGCTATTATCAACATATTTTCCGAGCAAACATTTGAACACATTTCCTAATTGGTGTTCAGAACTTGGTTGCATGAGCGGGACACCCGCCGAGAACTAGGTAATTGGACGACCGTAGTCCGACAGTGGTGGATATGATAGAAGGGCTGTGTAAGACACCTAGTGAATTGGCTTCGGTGAAGCTAGCTGAATTTGCCTTGTCGCATTTCCGTTTCACCATGTTACGTCCCATATGGTTTGAACATTTGATATTTCAAGAGAAACTCCGTACTGTTCCGGGGCAATCACCCGATTGCTTAGTACCCCGATGAACGCAAGCTGCTCAGCTGTTCAAGTTTGCCAATATTGCTGGAAGCACCCAATGGAAACAATATCGGAATTATAAAAACACTTTAAAAATTTTACTCAAGTCACTGAGCGAGCTGCATTTCTCCTTAAAAATATTATCGTAAATTACTACAGCCCTAAGTTGATTTGTATTAGACAGCTTTTGAATGTGTGGTCTCTCCTTGGAGGAACCACGTGGCCAACGCAAGGCATTCTGGAAACGACAGAGTAACTAAGTTTTTCCGTGGAGTGCTACAACTATGAAGTGACTATCGATATTAGGTATTTTCTTTGTACTGAAGTAATTTATTTATACTTGAAACACTGTCCCTTTACCGACCAAATTACTCTCGGGCTAAGAATGATGTCTAGAAACCGGAGTTAGCTTTAATTACAGTTGAGTTCATTAGATTACTTTAACGGGGATTTGTAACTTTGCATATAGTTTTGTAGGACTAGAAGGCGTTTGCTATACGTATAATTAATTTGCGCCTACAGATAATCAATTAACAACATGGACCAGTTTTAATGCAGGAGTGAAACTAGTCCGTTTGATAGCGTTTTTATTTTACAAGTGCTTACTGCATTGCTTACAACAGCTATACCGTTCCTCTATCCGAAAGAAAATATCTCCTTTAGTTATTCATGTAACATTCAGATTTAATCAAGGCCACAAAGAATCACTGTTGACCAATCTAGTTACTGAGCCACTTTGCAGAGCGACAAACGGGTAAGCTGAAGTCACGATAATAGTCAGATTTGTAGACATCAGTGGGAGCATGTGGATAAAATCTTCCTTCAAAACCGTACCTTACTGGGATTACTTGAAGTCAACCGTGATCACGCTGAGTCCAACTGCTACCCTGAACGAGCACATGCTAAGCGGTTGGGTTCCATTATTTTCATCACACAACTCAATGAACAAAATGCACTGGCCCAGATCCTGATGAAAAATATTAGTTTGTTTAAACTGAATTTGTTGAAATGAAGCGAAAATTGATACAGGGCAAACATCGTCTTCATATGTGGTAGTAACTCTTCTTCAGAGGTTGATTGGTGGGGTTGTTGGATATAGTTACACAAGCCTTTGATACAGTTATTATCACTAAATCTCCTACTGTTTGAATGTTGAGTATATCGGAAGAAATATTTATTTGTTGCTTAGAACAGGTTAACCTGAGTGCCGAGCATGGCTGCTTGGACTTTTCGTCTTTCCGTTCAAACAGTAGTTTAATAGGGAGGACCATATGATTAAGGACTTAGCTGATGTACATTGATGCTTGACTGTAACAAATTGGTTCACCTGAAAAGGCTCCTTAAAGCATTAACTTATAACATTATCCTTCCGTTCACATTAGAATTCCCTTAACTCAGAACCATACCGGTTTGACCATAAGTTGTAACGTGTATTATCCATACCCCAACTAAAGCGTGACAGGAATTTTGCTTTACGGTAAACGTTTGAATTCGTCGATCTGCGTATAAAACAAATTAATTCACTCGATACTTCAGAAATGCGCACTTTCAAAAGATTACCTGAATAACTATTCAGACAAACTATATGAAGAGCATCAGGAGTTATTTGGGTTCGAACAATTCGTTGATACAGCAGCTAATTCATTTTCAAAGGATTTTAGACGTGGACTTATTATGTCTTTAACATAGGCGATTGCAATCATGTAAATTAAATATGTGGTGAAGGAAGAAAGTGAGCAAAATTCAGATCGGTGTTCAATGTAACACATAAAACATTAGATCCAAGCTCACTGTGTGCCAAAATAATTGCGAAAACTGGACACTGCTGAAGAATCACACGTGACAATTCATCTCAGGCTTATTGAAAAGCACTGGTTTTAATTTGTCATAAATATATTTCTAGATTTTGAATTTGACTAATTTCACTCGGCAAACTTAGGACATATTGGTAGCCAACGCCATAAAACTTCCGAATATAGTTTGTATAATTAATTTTTTTTCGTTGGCTTATAACCACGGGAATATATTTTACGCAAACCAGTGTCCTGTTTTGCAAAGTGAACTGCATCTGTGGGACAAGTTGAGATTACAACACCCCATATGTACATTCACTCCTATCTGACAGAGGTGATGATTGACAGATGAATTCCTAGAGATGTAGTCCACGTAAGTATACCATATCAAAGCAACAGCAGTATATAGGAAGCATCAGCTTGGTCATAAGTGAAACACCACCCACATGGCCTGGTCCAAATGTCATGATTGTTAGAACAATTGCAAAACACTGCAATGTTGTCTAAAATGGAAGATGATGGCCTAACATACGCAGCAGTAAAGGGTCGTAAATTTGCTAAACAAAAGATGCTCTTCCAAATGTATGTCACAGAAAATGAACGAGTGCGTACAACTGAGCGGCCCATCACGAAATGTGCATCCATTCTCATTTGCGGCATCAGAATGTGTACATAGGATATTGGCACCCAGTATGCAAACATAACAAATGAAAAATATATTCCAACCGCGTTTACAATTGGATCTGAGCAGAATCAATGCCACATGCGTCGCTGTTAAGATGGGATTTCATCAATTCGATGTGAGCTACCTTTTGATGGGTTCAAAACGATCCCAACCTGGGAAATATGAACTACTTTGTTTGGCGCTTAAAGTTAGTTACTAACTGCAAAATTGGCATTTGCTGTTGAACGTGCTATTCCCATCCAGACTTCAGGGACAAAAATTGGTCATGCGAATGGGAGAAATATCCTCCTCCGTGCTTGCTTGATTATGTTAGTTTACGAGACCTTTCTGATAATTTGCAACGTGGTGTCCTTTGGTGGCTTTATCGAATGAACAGTTCATTCGTGCTTACTCGCGACTGTTAGCACTGCTTCCACAGTGGAATAGAAATTGGCAAGCTATTCAGGGGATTTATTATGAATAAAATGCTATGAATATTCATCACACTGTTTCCTTTATATGCAATTTGCAATTTGGTTAAGGCTGTATGAGCTCTTCAGATAACTGATCACGCGACTGAGGCATGTGGTTTTAATCCAAGTTTACGCTTTCTTATATATCGAATCAAATTGCCCTCAAGTATAATCTCGGTCTTGAGCAACCTCTATCCAGCTGTATGTTTCAAATACTATTTTATTATCAAATTATGCAACTAAACCACTGCAGGTTTCATTTTATGAGAAAAATGTGTGCCGTAGTCTTTGCGATCTGGAAATAGATCATAACTGACCTGTTGAAGGAAAGTAAGAAAACTTGTTCGACAACTTTCAGTTGAAAATGTTCAGGGCAGTTCACTACCTCTGGCTGCGACATCGCGCGCAAACACTGCCTGAGTCATGAGAAGCGAAACACTAATTGTACACAATCGTCCACTTACCAAAAATAGAGTACTGTTCCGTACATTACGAAAAGAGCCATGCCAATACTTATAAACTGCGGTGTATTTCACTGCATCCGATTTCGTACATAGAGCCCACAAACGAACGAAACGTTCGTTTTTAGGTGATTTGTAAACCTCCGTCTGAATCTACATGTTTTGGCGCTCTATGGCGCATGCCTGTTAAACTGGAGTTAAGTACAGAATTAGATGACGGTTCAGTTTGCATAGAAAATATGCTTATGAGAATACCGCTTATTCCCCAATTCGAACAGTTGTGAAATTTCAGAAGCAGGTATCCCATTGTCCTAACACTGGAATATATCTTTGAGAATATGTTCCAATTATCCTATATCTCTGCCTTGGAACCGTATAATATGCGACAGTGCAAGCCGCAACAGCACTGAGAGGACATCTGAAAGCACTTCGATCTCAAATAGCCAAAGTTCCTATTCCCGGTCAGCATGGGTGTCCAAAAACAGTGGGTCGAAACTGGAAAATCAGAGGGCACCTGAGTGGCATACCTGGTTTTGGGAAAGCCTTGACGTGGCATTAACCTAGATACAACTTATGTTGGCAATACACTTATGTGAGAAACTTTACACTAATATTAAACTTTGAACCAACCAACAGAGATATTTAACTGCCACTGCTTACATTTTTATAACAAGATTAGCGTATTACAAACCATAAACAAATTCTCCTACATCCGCCGGTTTGGTTTCGTAAAACATTACGTCATTCGGATACTTTAAACAATTTACTGCTGTTGTAGGCATCAGTCTCCTGCTGGCTCTACATACGTACGGACACTGGTTGCAAGTCTGTCACTCGAAGTTGGGACTACCAGACAGTGTTTAACACCAAACTGCCAATTAGACTTATCTTACAATAAGATGTCATGTTAAATGCAAACCCATGTAACAGTAGGTGAAACTTAACTTACTAGGCGAAATCTTTAGTTTATCTACACGGCCGTAGCAAATGCGAGGGGCACGTGTCCGTGTAATTTTTATAGAACTAAATATTTATTTCATGTATTTGTGTAACATGTTTTGATGACCTACCTTTATCTTAGCGACTGACAAATGGGATTATTAGCATTTTCAAGCTAACATGTCAACCAAGTTTTCAAGTCGCAGCATGTTTGTTAATGGTTGACAACAGAAATATAGAAATTTGTTTCGTTTTTCCTGTTTATCTCTCAGCAAAGTAGTTTGAACTAAAGAGTGAGAAATTCTGTGCTATGCTATATTAGGCAAAGAAATTCGAGACTATTGATGCAGAAAGACAGTTTTTCTCCGAATGGAATATCTGGTTGAACGTTATTTCCAGTCATACTTTGTTGTCTCGGACACGTATAAACAAGCGTTCTCACCAGTCCCTCCTCTCAAAAAATTTTTGATTAGAGGTTATTGCGTGAAATACAATTAAATATTTGAGGAATCCAACTCTGGTTTTTTACAGCTCAAAAATTTGGAAATGAAACTACAAACACACTAAGAATGAGAAACAAAACCATCTGGAATGCTCTGACACCTTGTTCCCTACTTTTGCGATCAATAAATATTCAGTTATCGTTTTATTTTTATTCGATAGCATGAAATGGGTGAGGACTTCTCCTTAATGGCAAGAAAGCAAAGCTCTTTCCGTTGTCCGATTAACAAATCTACTTATTCAGATCTGGATTTAGATTGCCCGCCGAGTGACTGTATTGTGATACGCAATCTCTATTGAGACCTCGGTTCAATTTGAACTAGACCTCGATTGTTCTGATAAAAAGGACCCTAGCTGAACTGCTGAGGTATGGGCATTTCTCTTCCCAACACTGACACTCCATGACCGGTTTCGTCCTCCTTTGGACGCATCTGATGGAGATATTCAGATCTAGGTTGGAACTCAGGGCCTAGTGGTTAAGGGCTGCCTACTTGATCACAATGCTACTAAGATCCAGAAGCAACGTTGGCACAGGGGCTCAGTGGTAAAGTAATCAATGTATAGGCCGACAGCTGCTAGGCCTTGAGTTCCATTAGCTCAGCTTATGTCTATCAGGGAATTCCAAACGAGGTTCCAACCAGTCATGGAGTGTCAGTTTTGGGAGGCCAACACCGAAACGCTTCCAGACGGACTTTTAATGCTAACAGTGAAGTCGGTGCTGACAAGTACCTGAAGATATGCCCGTTTATGTGGGATTATGACTGTACTGCAGAGGGTTTGCTAAACCTGTGTCAAGTGCAATACTCCGCGTCGATACAGCTTTATTTCACTGCACTTTGGCAAAATACATGGTGTTGCACCATCCGCTTATTACCCGTACTGTTGACTGTGGTTGTTGAAAGAGTATCACACTTAAGAGTATAGCACTTAAGGACCGACATTTTAAGCTCATGCTCGGCAACACCGGATTTTGAGCAAGTCGCTCTTTAAGTAAGTAGTGCGTTTAGGTTAAAGTTAACTGTTTGTTATTTCTTCCGTGACCGAATATGCTGAGGCGCAATTTAGGTGAAAACTCTTCCAAGTCTATGCACGTCACGATGGCATATGGATGCATGTACATTGTCCTACTTTGTTGTGCCTCAATATACTCTCTATCCACATCACTTGGAGGAGACAACTGCATATGCTGCAAAAGTACAAGGATACAACAGTCGCAAAAGAAATAATCTGTGAAGAAGGACTCCACTTCTAAGTACGAAGCAACTTTGTATATCTCCAGAGAGAAGCATTAGGCAATGTAGCCGTTAATCAATTGATCGTTGTACACATTTAAGATGAAATTATGACCATCACTAGGTTAGCTATCTCGGCTCGGTTTTATTCCAT